>CAJQUW010004727.1:290000-292151 GCA_907163375.1 Prostheceraeus crozeri | reverse complement strand
CCCCCCCACCCCCCCACCCCCCCCCCCCCCACCCCCCCCCCCCCCCCCCACCCCCCCCCCCCCACACCCCCCCCACCCCCCACCCCCCCCCACCCCCCACCCCCCCCCAACCCCCCCACCCCCCCCACCCCCCCCCACCCCCACCCCCCCACCCCCAACCCCCCCACCCCCCCCCCCCACCCCCCCCCCCACCCCCCCACCCACCCCCACACCCACCCCCCCACCCCCCACCCCCCCCCCCCCACCCACCCCCCCCCCACCCCCCCACCCCCCCCCCCCACCCCCCCACACCCCCCCCCCACCCACCCCACCCACCCCACCCCCCCCCACCACCCCCCCCCCCCCCCCCCCCCACCCCCCCCACCCCCACACCCCCCCCCCCCACCCCACCCCCCCCCCCCCCCCCCACCCCCCCCCCCACCACCCCCCCACCCACCCCCCACCCCCCACCCCACCCCACCCCCCACCCCCCCCCCACCCCCCCACCCCCCCCCACCCCCCACCCCCCACCCCCACCACCCCCCCCCACCCCCCCCACCCCCCCCCCCACCCCCCACCCCCACCCCCCCCCACCCCCCCACCCCCCACCCCCCCCCCCCCCCCACCCCCCACCCCACCCCCCCCCCCCCACCACCCCCCCCCACCAACCCCCCCCCCCCCACACCCCCACCCCACCCCCCCCACCCACCCCCACCACCCACCCCCCCCCCACCCCCACCCCACCCCCACCCACCACCCCCCCACACCACACCACCCCCACCCACCCCCCCCACCCCACCCCCCCACCCCCCACCCCCCCCACCCCCCCCCCCCCCCCAACCCCCCACCCCCCACACCCCCCCACCCCCCACCCCCCCCACCCCCCCCACCCCCCACCAACCCACCCCCACCCCACCCCCCCCAACCCCACCACCCCACCCCCCCACCACCCCACCCCCCCCCCCCCCCCACCCCCCCCCCACCCCCCACCACCCCCCCCCCCCCACCCCCCACCCCCCCCCACCCCCCCCCAACCACACCCACCCCCACCCCCCCACCACCCCCCCCCACCCCCCCCCCACCACCCCCCCCCCACCCCCCACCCCACCCACCACCCCCACCCCCACACCCCCCCACCCCCCCCCCCCCACCCCACACCCACCCCCCCACCCCCCCCACACCACCCCCCACCCCCCACCCCCACCCCACCCCCACACCCCACCCCCCCACCCCCCCCCACCCCCCCACCCACACCACCCCCCCCACCCCACCCCCCCCCCCCACCCCACCCACACCCCCCACCCCCACCCACCCCCCACCCCCCCACACCCCCACCACCCCACCACCCCCCACCCACCCCCCCACCCCCCCCACCAACCCCACCCACCACCCCCCCCCCCCCACACCCCCACCCCCACCCCCCCCCACCCCCACCCACCCCCCACCCCCACCCCACACCCCCCCCACCACCCCCCCCACCCCCCCCACCCACCACCCCCACCCCCCCCCCACCCACCCCCCACCCCACCCCCACCACCCCCCACCCCCCACCCCCACACCCCCCCCCCCCACCACCCCCCACCCCCAACCCCACCCCCCCACCCCCCCCCACACCCCACCCCCCCACCCACCCCACCACCCCCCCACCCCCCCACCACCCCCACCACACCCCCCCACCCCCCCCACCCACCACCCCACCCCCCCCCACCCCCCACCCCACCACCACCCCCCCCACCCCCACACCCCCCACCCCCACCCCACCCCCCCACCACCCACCCCCCACACCCCCCACCCCCCACCACCCCCCCACCCCACACCCCCACCCCACCCCCCCCCACCCCCCCCCACCCCCCCCACCCCACACCCACCCCCACCCCCACCCCACCCCCACCCCACACCCCCCCCACCCCCCACACCCCCCACCCCCCCCACCCCCACCACCCCCCCCACCCCCCACCCCCACCCCCACCCACCCCCCCCACCACCCCCCCAACCCCCACCCCCACCCCCCACCCACCCCCCACCCCACCCCCCCCACACCCACCCCCCACCCCACCCCCACCCACCCACCCCCACCCCCACCCCCCCCCCCACCCCCCACACCCCCCCCCCACCCCACCCCCCACCACCACCCCCCCCACACCCACCCACACCACCCCCCACCCCCACACC
>CAJQUW010004727.1:0-285000 GCA_907163375.1 Prostheceraeus crozeri | reverse complement strand
AAAGCACGGTGACTGCCGATGCCCATACATGGTAAAACCGTCGTTGTCAAGTCAAAAGCATGGCCAAATAAGGAAAGTCTGAATCATGGCTTTGTGCTCGCTGGGTATATAAACCGTGACTTTTCTCTAGTCTTCACTCCTGTTTCAAGTTGCAAGACGAACGGTGAGTGCTCTGACAGGGTTTGCTATCAAACTACGGCATTTAGGATCAAGCTAGGAATCATACTCTTTAAATTTGGTTGACGATTTTATTCCAACGTTTGCTATCAAATGTTTGATGACTTAGTCTTTCAATGCATATCAGCAAGTAGTATCCTATAAACACTTGCTATCAAATTTCACTCTATCTTTACAGAATTATCATGACTAAGCAGTGCAATGCTAGAATGCTGGTTGGCAAATGCACCTGTGGCCGTGTCGCACGAGGCAGTGATCTGAAGATACATTTAAAAGCTAAAGAGGGGACGATGGGCCATGAGAGGAAAGTGATGTTGAGGTTGTGTGTGTCTTGTCGGGTATGTGCGATGGGGGATGAGGTAGAATTTATCAAGGCGCATTTGCAGTGTGAGAGTGGGAACATCGGAGAGAAGGGGTTCAAGACGTGGTTTGAGGGAGAGTTGTTGGAGAGGGAAGAGGTGAGGAAGGCGGTGGCAACGATTGAGGACGTGGTTGGGGAGAAAGTGGTGACGAAGGCGAGTGATGAGAGTTCGAGTGAGGAAGTTGAGTTGAGAGCAAAAATGAAGAAGAAGGATGATGTTGATTTGGATAAGGTGATTGAGGATTTGTTTGGGGATATCGGTGATCTGGAGGGGGACGGGGAGGAAGTGGGTAAGCCGATGGCAGCGTCATCGCCACGGCGGGAAGAGAGGTGTGATACGGAGGCATTTGTGAGGTTGAAGGATCGTGTGATGGGTTTGGAAAGTGTTAATAGAAAAGTTTTGAAGGAGAATGAAGAGCTGATGGCGAAGAATGAGGGGTATAGGGCAACGAGGGAAGAGTTGGAGAGCTTGAGAAAGAAGGAGAAGGAATGGATGGCGGAAAGGAGCGAGTTGATGAGGAAGGCAGGTTTGGTGGAGAGTTTGCAGGCGAGTTTGTCGAGGAGGGATGAAGAGATAGAGCCGATGCGAAGCGTGGTGAAGGAGACGGAGGAAGTGAAGGGCATAAATAAGAGGTTCGTGGGTGAAGTTGAGCGACTGCATCAGCGTTTGAAGTGTGGAAAAAGAAGAGTGTATGAAGTCCATCTTCCCCTCTTCCAAAATAATGTATGTGACGTCCCAACAATCACCGACGATCCCAACGTGACCCAACAATGCTATCAGGGCGAGGGAGTCCGATGTCTCTATATGAATATGGACATCACCGGACAACTTGAAGACTTCGTCGTCCGAAAAGTTCGTAAGAAAGTTCCCAGAGTTACTTCAACATGATCATTTTTGTAGCTCATCTAATCTCCTATTCTTTTTCTTTCAGAGTTTTTGCAGAAGTGAGAGGAGTGTCGGTGGACGGAGAACGACCCATGGGCCCTTTTAAGGGCCAACCTTCTAATGCAGCTAAAGCGGTCCCAAGCCCGCCACATATCTTCGGATATGGAATGCAGAGGGGAAGAAAAAATGATGAAATGTAATGAAATGGGAGACCACCCTTGCACCACATGCAACATATCACAGACTTCTCTCTTCAGTAGTGAACAAGCTCTTGTGAACGTCGTCAGAAAGTGTATCAAGTTGTACAAAAGTTTTTTACTGCCACACAGGTTGATGTATAGTTAGAAAGTTTGATCATCGAAGGTTTATTCGCAAGTCTAGTCAGAAAGTGTATCATGGTTTGCAAAAGTTTTATTGCAACACAGATTGATGTATAGTTAGAAAAGTTTGATCATGGTGTTTTATGAAACACAAATGCCATAAATGTTAGCGTTGGTGTAGTCAAATAGTTTTACTGCGACACATGTTTGTAAAAGTAAAGTTTGATCATTGAAGTTGTATGACTGACTGAACTCATCACAGCAGTAGAAAGTTTTATCGAAAAGGTTTTACTGCACAGTGTAGATTGTCTTGTAACTTACTTTCACAGTGTTAGAAAGTTTTATTGGAGACAGTTGTCATCTGTTCCCTTATTAGAAAATTCAAACTCCATGACTGTTAGATTAGCTTCATCAGGTTTACTAAGAGCAGTCTTGTACTGCAATGAGAGTCTAGAATGTTATATGAAAACAGTGTTCACCACATCGCTAGAAAGTTTAGCACAACACAAGTGTCATGACAAATACATTATTTGGACTTTGATTTAACATCATTGAAACCCACTTTACTAATAGCAATGACAATATGCTTTATTTTATTCAGAAGCAAATGATCGCCGTAACCATGAAAGTTGTCCATACGAGAAATAATCTTCCGCAGATGTCGTGTATAAAAATCAGAAGCATCAGTAACATATTCTTGTCCATAGGAACGAAATTGAAAATCAACACTTTTCGCTACTTCACCTTCTGGAAAATGAATGTAATTGACATGTGCAATTAAATGAGCCTTGATGAGACTGTCTTTGAAATGAGATATCAACTCATTAAATATTTTTCGTGTGTAGTCTAAACATGCTTCCAATTCTGTCTCTTCTCTTTGAAACTCAAGGATGTAAGCTTGTATTAAGCCTCCGAAGCACTCTTGATGAAAACGAATCGTACAATCATCATGTTTCAATGTATTGACTTCAGGTGCCATGGTTGAGTCTATTGCTAAACAACATTTTTGCCTAGGACGATTTCAATAACGCGTTACAAATGTGTGTATGCACATCGGGAACTCTAGCTCGTCTGTGATTGGACGAGAGGTCTGATCCATTCACCGCTTAGGAAAATCTTATAAAAGGCAGTGCACCAGGTCTGCTCTTCACACTTATCTTTCACAAGGTGAGTGTCGGTGAGCTCGTGCTATCAGGTTGTTTTCATGTAGTCTCTTACTATCAAGAGATTCGCTTCTGCTCATAAAACATATCATCGCTGTAATAGCTCCTTTGCTCGAGCGTTCCTTCGGGACGGCGGGTACTGCCGTAGAGGGATTGCGTTGCACGGGTTGTTCGTCGTTTGTTAGACCGAAACCTCTGAGCCGTTGCTCATGTTGGGCGTTCGACTTCATACTCAACGTGATGCTTTCTCTCGCCAGGTCAGAGTACTTCAGCCATTCGACAAAGGTTAGTCTTTATGATATGAAGCAGAGTGAAATGTAACTCATTAGATGTCACTTCAATGATTGTTCCCAAACGTTGACTAGGCAAATGAAACGATTTTCATCTTTCCTTTTCAGTGATTGAAATCTACTAACATAATCTGCTGTCTGCAATCGAACAAAAATGGAATTTAACAAAGTTGAGAATTATCAAATTGCTGTTGAGATGGAGAAGGCTACCATCGAGCAATGTAAGTTTTTGTGTGATGCGGTAAGGATGAGGTGCAGGTTATGCTAATAAAACTCTTTAACTAACACCATTAGGTTTGCATGTGTGTTGAACGCAGGAATTAATTTTCATAAACCTCTAAATAACACCATGAGGGTAGGAATCATGTCCTTATTAATTTTCAACGAAAATCAAGACCCGTAAACTCTCCCTACTCCGTGATTTTCAAAACCGAAACTAACATTTCGAAAATTTCATTCTAATGTGTTTAGGGGAAATCTCTCACCACCCTCTCTTCTTCCGTTTCAGTGCAAGCTTACGAGCAGCTCGGAAAGTTTAAATACCCTCACCTATGAGAACTGAGAGTTGGAATGTCATGTTTTAGCACTTCTGTATTCGTATAGCTTCCTCTCCATCATTGTTGTCTCCTCAACCTCTAATCTCATCTCTTTTTCCTCCTTATAGATTTAGCCAAGAAGGAGAAGTGGGAAGAAGCCGCGAGGCGGAGATTCGAAGCCGAACTTCCAGCCCTACCTTCCCACCCATCTACCTCCCCCAAGCTGCGACCCCTCTCTCAGGCATTTTCATCGCCCAACCTCCACCGCCACCACCTCCGGTACCTGCACCCGTCCCTGTTCCAGTCCCTGCTCCTCGTCACCACGTCCCTCCAACACCGAAGCCCAGGACTCTTCCACCCTCGGCTCGCGTCCCTCTCCTGCCTCCACAGCGTCCATCCTTGCTGCCGGAGATCAAGTCTTTAGATGGTAAGTAATCGTGATTGGGAAAAGGGGGGATAAGACTTCAAACTTGAAATGTTGATCATGTTACTAATCTCTTTTCTCTTTTTCTCTTTTTCTCAACAGATCTGGCGGCCTATCTCCTGGACGGCGACGTTACCTCCCATCCCATCATGAACCCGGCTTCGCCACCACCTGCAGCGGTCGAACTCCCTCTCTTCTCCGTCAAGTCGGTGGAGAGACTGTTGGAGCAGGAGGAGTTAGAGATAGTGGGAGAGGAGAGGGAGATGGAAGTCGAAGAGAAGGAGGACTTTCGATGCCAGCGGTGTGACAGGGTCTTCGCCTCAGCCTACAGTTTGAGACGTTACACCGCTGACCATGCCTGCAGGGGAGGAAAGCGCCGACCGATCCCTCAACGACCCAAGTGTGAAGGTTGTGGACGCACGTTCTACAACAGCACCAACTTGCGAGTCCACATCGAAGGCGGTTCCTGTGGCAGTGTGAGGCAACCATCGACAACAACAGGTAGGAAGCATCCTTCATCGCACGTCGGCTTTTCCTGTTCTTCGTGTCAGAAGACCTTTCCTACAGAGTTTGTTCTTTCTTCGCACACACTCTGTCACACTCATCCCACTGAGCTTTACACTGACAACAGCGTCACTCTAAGGCTGAGCAATTTTTCCCATGAGAGGCTCGTTCGCGACTATGAGTTAGAAAGCTCTGAAGCTGTGCAAGACATTCATCCTTTCTTGATGAATAATATAGGCTTAATTCATCAAATGTTGGCGAGTTTAGATAGATTTTTACTTAAGGGCATGTTCTATCTCACTGCTCGTTTCAATAAGGTAGACAGTAGCACGGGAGAAGTAGAGTCCACTGTGACCATTAGGATAGCCTCCTGTGCTGCTAATCTCATAGGTGATGTAAACGAGTGGGTAGAGAGACATGCGACCTATCTCGTCAGCAACTTAAATAAATTTAATGAAAGAGACAGCGGTCTGGTCTTTGATGGGATAGAGAAGGTAGACATTAAAATAAATCTTTTAGAAAATTTACAAGGGAGTGGTTGTTTCACCCTCCCCAAAGCACTGGCTGACAAAAAGGCTGTCATCAATGTAGATTGTCAGTTCCAGTGTTTCAAGTATGCCGTCCTCTACATTCTTCACTATAATGATATAGATAGGAATCGTCAAAGAGTCACCAAGTATTGTGAATGGGAGGATGAGCTTAGGTTTGACGGGTTAGATGTCAACACATTAGATTTTAAAGGCATCGCCCAATTTGAAAAATTGAATAACATTAAGATCGTCATCCATCTCTGGGAAAAAGGTCTGAAGGGTGTTAGGTATAACAACCGCCAAAGTAACTTCGACCGGGTTGTCAATCTCCTCCTAGTCTATAGCGACAACCACCCAGAATGGCATTATTGTGGAATTCCTAAAATTTCAAAGTTGTCTCGCCACCAACAAAGTTATGATAACAAACATTATTACTGTGATCACTGCACACGACGCTTTAGGTCAAACCCATTTTTTGAAGAGCATTGCGAGTGGTACTCTCGGGGTAAACTTCAAATGGAAGTCATGCCCAAAGATAAATTTTATAGGTATGAGGAAAACGGCAATGAGCTCAGTCCCATATGTACCATCTATGCGGACATTGAATGTTATATTGAACAAGAAGATCTAAGTCATGAGCCAGCAGCCATTGCCTGTTATGAAGTTTGGCATCCATATTATAGGAATCAAAATAAGATGCATGTGTGGCAAGGCGAGGAGTGCGTTGAAAACTTCCTCAACTTTTTAGATAGGAAAGCCCGTTTTCATCAACGGTATGAAACGGAGCTGACTAGGAAACCCATGTGCTTCACAGAAGCCGATAAAATCAAATTTGATAGATCCACGGAATGTCCCCGCTGCTGTTCATCCTTTGATGATCAGCAACATAAGAAAGTGAGGGACCATTGCCATCTCAGTGGTAAATTTAGGTCTGCCTTATGCAGTAAATGCAATATGAAACTTAGGCTCAAACGGCGAACGCTCCCCGTCATCTTTCATAACTTAAAATGTTATGATGCTCACATCATCATTCGCCATGGATTTGGTAAAATGAAATCCTGGTCATCCAAAGTGATTGCACAAAGTAAGGAAAAATTTATGTGCATCACTGCTAAAGTCCAAGTCGATAAGACGAAGGAGGGGAAGCCTGTCTTCTATGACATAAAGTCTTTAGACAGTTTCCAGTTTATGTCTTCTTCCTTAGCCGCGTTGGCTAATAATTTAGAAACACTTCCCCCCCACTCAACATTTAAAGAAAGACTATCCCAACATAAGTGACAGTCTGATGCGACGGAAAGGGGTGTTTCCTTATAGTTATTTTAGTTCAATGGACACATTGAAAGAAACATCCTTTCCGTCCATCGATAAATTTAAAAATGATTTTGACGGGTGAGGACTGTTCGCTGGATGGTTATAGGAATGCAGAGCAAGTATGGTTAGAATTTAGGTGTCGCACTTTTGGTGACTACATGCTTTCCTACTTAAAATTAGACGTCTATCTGTTGGCTGACGTGTTTGAGACTTTTAGGAAAATCACATTAGAACAGGACGCCTTAGACCCCGTCCATTTTGTTAGTCTGCCGGGTCTGTCCTATCAGTCAGCCTTCAAGAGGACGAAAGAGAGCATTCATTTACTGCAAGATGCAGAAATGTACACGTTATTTGAACGTGGTATTAGGGTTGGCTTAACATTTGTTAACAAACATGTTGTCAACAGCACCCAGGACATAGGATCGACCACGCATTTAATGTACATAGACCAAACTAATTTATAAGGGAGTGCACTCTCCAAGCCTTTGCCACAGTCTGACTTCCAATGGGTAGAGCCCCATGACATTGAACACTTTTCCAATCCAGCACACATCATGGCACTGGGAGATGAGGCCGACATAGGTTATTTATTTGAAGTCGACCTCATCTATCCAGACTGCATTAAGAATACGACCGTTGAATTTCCTCTCGCACCCGAATCTGGCATAGTCAGTCCAGATATGTTCTCTCCCTTTATGGAAGAACACAATAAAAAATATGAGGCGGAAAATGACTTACACTACAAACCCACTAGGAAGTTGTTGCTCACCCAATTGAACAAGCAGCATTACATCGTGCACTATTCCATCCTCAAATTCTATCTAGGTATGGGGATGCAAATTGACAAAGTCCATCGCGTTATCCATATTAGGCAGAAGCCCTTTCTAAAACCGTATACAGAATTTAATAGCAAGAAACGGGCTGAATCCAAGAATTGTTTCGAAAAGGACTTCTTTAAATTTAAGAATAATGCCCTCTTTGGTAAAACCATGGAGGATGTAAGAAAGCGCAACTGATCGTAACGTATCGTAACTGATCTGAAAACGAGTATCAAGTTATGTCGCTCGCCGTTGTTTTGCCACCATGATGTCATTTCCGAAGACATCACTGGTTTTAAAATGTTACAATCTAAAGTAGAACTTTGCAAGCCCATTTATGTCGGTCAAGCTGTATTGGATCACTCCAAGTTAGAAATGTACAAGTTATTTTACCACACCTTTAAAACGTGTCCATTGATCCAACATGTGGAATTAGTAGGAGGCGATACAGACAGCTTCTTCCAAGCTTTGACAACCACTAGCCAAGTCAAGCAGGAAGACATTTTAAAATATTTAGCACCCAAGTGTGATAGTTCCAACTATCCCACTGACCATCCGCTTTACTCTACCTCAAATAAAGCGAAGCTTGGCTGCTTCATGGATGAGTGTGCCGGCAAACAGATAGAGGAGATGATCTTGCTTAAAATCCTCAGAGCTTTCTATAAAACGGGCGAAAGGCATCTCGAAGTCAATCGTTAGAAAAATGACACATATGAACTATCAAGATGCCTTAGATTCTCTTAAAATTAAAAAAGTAGAAATGACCATTTTAAAATCACAGTCGCATCAAGTCAGAACAACGACGTTTAGGAAACGAGGTCTCTCAGCTTGGAAAGACAAGCGATGCTGGATGAGTCCTAATCACTCATTACCGTACGGCCATCCAGACACTCATCTACCTCCACCCAAGAGACAGAAACTTTCTCCTCCTCCGTCCGGCGATGTCTGATGATGAATGCTTCCTCTCTGTTGTGGTAGATGTTTTGCTTTTTCGCTCCATGGCGTTTTCTATGGGGCGTTGTGAGTGAGTGCCTTGTAACTTGCGTCCAACTCCTCATCACAGCATATCATCGATGGGGTATCCAGTGCTTTTGCTGACTTTGTTTTCTCCCTGTACAGTTTCCGACACATCAGTGACTTTGTTTTCTCCCTGCACATCAGTGACTTTGTTTTCTCCCTGCATATCAGTGACTTTGTTTTCTCCCTGCACATGAGTGACTTTGTTTTCTGCTACCATCAGTATTAACGATGTGTGACTGTGATGAAATGTCTTTCATTCAATAACATATCATGTACAGACTGTCTCGTTTTTCTTTTGACATAAAGATGGGATTCTCACTCAATAGATAGAAGTAAAAGTTTTGATCATTTTGTAAGATGGGTAGGGTTAGAAATAAAGTTGATGATTGTAAAGTTAGAAATAAAGTTATAACCATATCACTGTTTGTAAGATAGGTGAAATGTAAATGAAGTCAGAATCACTTCACTGTTTGTAAAGTAAGAAGTAAAGTTATAACCATGTCGCTGTTTGTAAGATAGGCGAAATGTAAATGAAGTCAGAATCACTTCACTGTTTGTAAAGTTAGAAATAAAGTTATAACCATGTCGCTGTTTGTAGGATAGGCGAAATGTAAATGAAGTCAGAATCACTTCACTGTTTGTAAAGTTAGAAATAAAGTTGACGTTTGTAAAGTTAGAAATAAAGTTGATGATTGTAAAGTTATAATCATATCACTGTTTGTAAGATAGGCGAAATATAAAATGAAGTCAGAATCACTTCACTGTTTGTAAAGTTAGAAATAAAGTTGACGTTTGTAAAGTTAGAAATAAAGTTAATGATTGTAAAGTTAGAAATAAAGTTATAACCATATCACTGTTTGTAAGATAAGGGAAATATAAATGAAGTCATAACCATGTTAGAGTTTCTAAAGTTAGAAATAAAGTTGACGTTTGTAAAGTTAGAAATAAAGTTGATTTGAAGTCATAACCATGTTAGAGTTTGCAAGTTATCATCCTCATCACGAATGTAACATCATGAAAATTTCTTCGGCTTAGGAAACATCAACCACTTTGCTGACTCATGTCTATAAATAGCTCTGACCCATGAGGTGGTAAAGCGCCAGTCATACGAATCTGATCAATCTTGTTCAACCTTTTCACCAACACGTGCGTGGGCGTGTCATTCAACATTGGTGGCGCCTCACATCAGACAGCGTAACCTTTTCACCGACAAGTGTATGGATATCATTTCATGTCTATAAATAGCACTGACTCATCATAAAGTGATGAACCTTGTTGATGACCTTTTCACCGACAAGTGTGTGGGCGATGGTTCATTGCGATGACTCATTCAGAACGCATCATGTGATTAACACGATTCTATTATCTGTGACTCATACAGATAACGCATTAAAGATTTAACAATGTCAACTACTTTACTGATATCACGTAAACCAGTCCTGATACAATGTCCGTTGTGAAACACTGCAATATGTACAGGATGCCACTTCCAAATCAGAGCAGCAGGAAAGAGTTCAGTTTCAGAAAATATATAATGATTACTGGTTTTAATGTTGGCTAGATTCACTAACATCTTCAATTGAACAGACACTACTATATTCTTCAATGTCAGGGGACTCAGGCGGAGATGAGGCATGAGTGTTCGCATTTTCTTGACGACTTCGTAACACATGGACTGCATCACGAAATGAGAAAGGTTTCCTAGGACTTGGATTTTGCCGCAGCAAAAGATTTGAAGATTTCGGTCGTTGCTCATGCGAATGACCAACATTTGCGGACGACCGCGATGATAGACTGAATCGGGAAGATGGGTATGCAACGGTTCTAAATTGATGTCTCTTCTGAGATTCATTTCGCGCATGGCGTTGATGATGCGGATGGGGAGCATGACTCACAAATGACATGAGGGTTGAGTGAACTTCCCTTTTATACTTTTCCCATGAGGGTTTTGGAATCACAATGTAGCAGTGATCATTATGTAGAATCATCTCTTGAATGCGAATAAATACAATGCCGTCTCCTACGTTAATAACACGACAAGAGTTGGATAGGATTGCGCGATGCAACCTTCGTAGATGAAAGCGTTCTAGAGTTATCTGAAGTTGACGTTTCGTATCATGAAATGTAACACACTGACTTTTCCATGATACATGGAGCCATGCTGATAATTTCCACATGATTAAAACTTGAGTGAAGAAGGGTATGCCTAAGAAAGAAGGAGAGAGAGTCATGTTCATGTGTGGCATGGTGAGTGTACATTTTCTTTCTTGATACGGTGGCCGTTAGGCCGTGGTCTCATAAAGACCGATGGTGCGTTCTCAGTGTGTGGAGAGTGTTACTGTAGTTGATCATCATCAACATGGACATCATTTTTAAAGGTTATGGAGACAAGATGGGGATTCAACGTAAACAACCTTCCGTCCATGCGCGGACCCATGTAGATGGTTTGAATTTTAATTTCGAAGGAGTAGAATCCTTTTCCCAAAATGGGGAGTGGTTTGCAATTGAGTAAGTCGAATTCGCTGCCCTCCTTTTCATGGATGATGAGACACTGTCTATCCATATGCACATACATGTATCGTCTTTCCATGATGGGAACTTGTGACCGCTTCCCATTGTGTCGAACAATTTCTTTGGGAATGTTGAGATTTTCTTTCAGGAATGTTTCAAGAGTATTGAATTGTAACCATGTCCAATAATCTAACGGCACACACACGGCCAGTCCATACTTTGTTGACATAACCTTTAGATAATCTATCCGATGACTTGGAGTTTTTATGGTTATGGCTTCTCCATGATGAGTTATCTTTTGATTGAAAGCATTTTTACCCGATGCTAAAGTAAGGGAGTTCAGTGTACCCAGTGCGAGAGCGGAGGAATTGATGACTTCAAGCAACTGCATGGTTAGCGCAAGGACGGAAATGATTGCCATGCGCTCAGTCGTCCGTTTTATAAGCAGACCCAGCTCAAATCACATGCGTTTCCCTTTTCACGTTTTCTCTGTCTTTGTTACGTGAACTTTTGACTGCGTGGGTGGAAACCTTCCCTCTTACAAAGTCGTTCTAGTCCTCACAAAGACTTGAGTGACACGCCCTTCTAGCGAACAAAGACGCATTCATTTATCTAACAAAGAGCCTGATAGTAATGCACAAAGCGCAATGACTCATGTTATGACACGCCCCTTTTCTCGAACAAAGACGCATTCATTTATCTAACAAAGAGCCTGATAGTAATGCACAAAACGCATTGACTCATGTTGCTCTATACACCATTACAAAATACTCTGTGAAAAGAAATCTTCATTGCATCTACACAATGTGTCGCGCATCAAACAAAGTCGTGGATGTAAACACACTTAGTTGAATCATGATATGTTTAACAACGTACGCATTTCCCTCGAACGTCTCTTCTATTCTCTCCATAATTTTCTCCATATGACGACCATAAAATTGATCGCTAAGAGTAATCCATTCTGTGCAATAAGATCCAAAACGAAGTGGTTTTTGCAAATCTGTCAACTCTATATAAGCAACGAGTCTACCCTTTACATCTTGAGGTTGTAAACTCTCCATCAATCCTTTGAAGAGAGGAAGGCTTTCAGTGAGCACTACTTTCATATCATTCATCTTCATTTTAAATGTAAGTTTCCAATCTTGTAAAAATCCATCGAATCCTTGTTGATCAAGTGTAAAATGACACATGTGGTTACTTAGTGTACGATGCGCCATCATAAATGTTGTGACTATAGATTTCACATTGCTTCAATGACTTCCACTATGAATAAAACAGAAATAACAATCATGTTCCACTGTAAGTTTATTCAACACCAGACAAAATTCACAAGTACAGAATACACTTCATGAAAAGATCATCATTCATTCACAAGGAGTAAAAACATGTTTTACATAGACCCATGCTGTTGACAATAATATAGATACTGTTCATAAACGTCATAGAGACTACAATGCCAGCGTGAAGAGAGTTTTGCAAGGTAGCTTTATTTTTAGTATTACAATGGGATGGTGGTCTGTAAAGGTGATGTCTCTCACCGAAACATATAGCTATGTCAAAAATCATTTCATCTCTAAACTTCTTTTGATCACAATGCATATGATAGTCTTGTCTTACACGATCTACCCAACATGGTAAATATAAATTATCAATGTGCAACTGAAGTGTTGCTGCTTCTCGTTCAGAATCATTTCCTAATGTTTTAACAATATGAAAACCTGACAGCCACCGTTTGAAATCACTTATCAAATACGTTTCATTTACAAATCCAATATGAATCAAAATAGAAAGATCAAGTCCATGCACATGACGTCGTGACCATTCGTCTTTGTGTGGAGGACAGTAGGCAAATCTATGATATACACTAACAACAGTTTGATCACTTTCTCTCATTGCAATAGCACTCAATTCCTGCATGGGTGTTCCCTCACTGTTTTTGAAGATGACAACCTACAATATCAAAAAGACTTCATTACAAAATAATACATTGAGCAGGAACTTTACAAGGATGTCTGTCCTTTACATAATAAAAGATACATGCAACATGATTACAATGTTTTATTTGAACATAACGCGCAAGACCGCGTTTTCCACATTCACTACATATTAACTGATTACAATACTTAAGATTTCTCTTTGGTGGTAACACCATCTTTCTTTGATGCGCGACGACGATGTTTAGGTTTGGTGACAGGTTCTTGACACTCTTTGACACAAGAATCAATGACTTTCTCAATGTGATCAAGACCTGTTAACTCAGGTTGATGATGAATTTGAGCAATGCGCAAATTGAGAGAAATCAAATTACCGTCAGATTGATGAGGTCCCACATAAACAGCAGGCACCTCAATATGAAATGAATAAAAGCCTGCACCTAGCGATGACAATTCTGTTTCAACTGACTGTTCAACTGTCACTCCTGAAGTGACTTTACAATACTTGCTTTGCAAAATATAGCAGCGAGTGCCGCGATACAATGGTTTATAATAAGAAGTTTTCGATACTCAGGTTTTGACCGCAACGATTTACTTGCGTATCCACTTTTGGTATGTATACCGCCGGCGTTTGAAGATAGAGTCGAACACCGTTGTAGCGCACTTTTTGTTTGTAGGTAGGACAGCCGTGAATTACCTTTTCAATTTTCGGATTCCACAGCTCGAGGTGTTGAGGATTCAGTGATGCAGCAGTTGGAGTAGGATTCATGGCCATGGCAGTCTGTAACGAAAGAATACCACTAAGTACATTCATGATCATCAGAGAAAAGAAAATTGTTAGCTTAGCAGTGACATATGAGGTGGCCCTTAAGAGGACCTTTTGGGGCGTTCACATGATTTAAAGCTTATCATCAAAGTCTAAGTCTTCGTCATCGTCCAGTAAATTAAATGTCTTGGGCTTAGGACCCGAATTGAGTTTCAATTCCCTAAAAGACTTAAAGGTAAAGCGTCTAGGTGGTGGAGGCGGTGGTGGTGGTGTTGGTGGCGATGGTTCAACACAATAAGCTTGTACAATCATCGGCCACGCACTCTCCTGCATCTCTCTTCTAAAATGCTGGTAAGGTTTAGGCCACACCGTCATGACACTCACTTGTAAATTTGCAAACAGGATTGATCAGACAAAGTTGAGAGGGGAGAATGGCTTCAGCAAGTCACACACGCTTTCCAAGTCAAGAGAATGAAATGAAGAGAAAATGGGGAGACGTCTGCTTTTATAGTCTCCTGCGAATCCACATTTGACACTATGAGAGCCAATCAGAGACCTCCGTTTCTCCCCTGACTTCGTTGCGGCAGGGAAAAGGAGGCACGCGGACGACTGACTCATGAATGGTTTTCCCAAATCTTGTAGTCAAATCTAGTTTAGCACATTGAGTTGAATATGAATGTGTTTTATGCGACATAAGAGCAAGTTGGATCCATGCTTATGAAATGAATCTAGTCGAGATGAAATTTTCGCCATGTGTCGCTGATAGAAATCTTTGGGATCGTGTATCGTCTCTGCAGAATAGGATGCAAAATGAAACACTACACGCTCACCTGCATGTTCATCAGTCACTTTCTCAAATCCAATCTCTGCAACTAATCGACCTTTCACATCTTTATTCATCTAACTGTCCATGAGCTGTTGGAAAACGAAGTAACCTTTAGCGATAGCAAATTCTAAGTCTGCCTTTTATGATGAAAGGAGATGATGTAGTCCCTAATCACACCGCGAAGACTTTGTCGATGAAAACGTAGTGAACAAAATTCATTCGTAAACTTTACCGCTTCTGTCATCTTTCTTCCTATCACTTCGGAGACATAGCATGAATGACATTCAGGTGTAGCATGGCACGCTGATTCCAAATCTGGTCTCTGTTTTCCCGTCCGAGGCTTGCTTCACCCGCTAGAGCGATTTTCGTAAAAATTCTAACTCTCGTTTTTTCGCCAAGGTCCCAAATTTTCAATAACGTCTCACCTCTAAACGAAGGCAGTGTGGAACAAGCCATGTTTTCCACTGAATTTGTCTCACTTTTAGCTTTCAAATGAGCTATTGCACGACTTTCTACGATGTCTACAACCAAAGTTGGAAGATCGTTGCCGAGGGGGGGGGTCAGCACTTTTTCTCTCCGATTGAGCTGGGAAGACGTTCCTAGACCCAAAAGTGGTCAAAACGTCCGAATTTGCACTCCGTTTTCCCATCCGAGCACTCCTTCTGCCCGAAAAATAGACTTTCTCATCCCAAAACCACCAAAACCCACCCTTTTCCAACTCTGACGTTTTCAGAGATTCTACCCCTTGCCTCCCAGGAAAACTCTTCCTGCCTTCCTCCCACACCCAAAATTTCACGTAGATTTTAAATCTGAACTCCAATTTCACATCCGCACCATCCTTCATGCCGAATTCCAGCCTTTCTCATCCCAAAACCACCAATAACCACCTTTTCTCACTCTATCCTTCCCACATTCCACCCCTTGCCTCATCACTCCTCCTTCCTTCCTTCCAGAGGGGGGGCTGAGTCAGCATGATGACTCAGCATTTCATATTTTGTGCTTGCTTTTGCCACGGGGTTACTACTATTAGGAGAAGATGTAAAACTGGATACTTATATAGTTGTCTGAATTTGGATGTCCGTATACTGGATAACATGTCATTAAATTAAGAACATTTCAATAGAATGACGGCCACTCAGTTTTGTGTTAATACGTCTGGGCGATATTCATCAACATCTCTCGACCAACTTCGAGCGCATGACGGTAACTCTGCTTTGTTTGTTTGACTCTCATTCTATTATCTGATGTTTTTATTACATGCTGTCCATTGCTACTTTCTCTTCCAATCGTCGTCTCTTGAATATAGTCGGTAGGCCTAATAGGCCTCGAGATGTCAAAAATGTTGTTTGCTTCACATTTATTTTCAGTGATGAACAATTAGATACCATGTAGGCCTACATGCACATTTCTTGCAAAATTGATCAACATTGTCATAAATGAGCATCAACTGTTTTTCTATAATAATTTCACCATTGTGCAGCTAGCAAAGTTTCTTGTTAAGCGCACTTATAATTTTTTGTCTGAAGTGGTATTCTGATATGTTCAAATACTTTTCAATATCTCTATGCTGTATGATTTTTATGGCATTGAGTTAAATTGCTTTTTATAATTTTGAAGATTTCATCTAGTAAATTTTATTTTGAATATGTTGTCTCTTATGTTTTGTCGTAAAAACTAAAAAGCCATTACCAGGAGGAGAACAATTTTGTACTGAATATCAATTATGCATGTAGAGCTGCAAATATAGGCAGAGTTCTGTTTATAACTTTTTTTGAAAAATGTTTTTGTACTAATGGATTCAAATTAGGTGGAGTGGTTAATCATACTGATTTTATAGTTATTTGCTACCTGACTTGCTATAGAATACATCAATTTAGTACAAAGACGCAGAATGAGATTCTGACTATTTTGAGCATTCGTACGCGAGCGCTCGTCGAACGTTTGGCCTAGTGCTTTATCATAATTAGATACATAGTCAAGCTCAGAATATCAAATATATTGAAGAAGCTGGTAGCTAATTAAAGACTATTAATTAGTTAGACAGTAATTTAACAGCCGATTGACCTTTTAAACGAATCAAGCCAAAATCTTTGTAAATGAAGAAAGCTTCTAAAAAGACTTATGAACGTTCGTACACGAACACTCGTTGAGCGCATATCGAAAGTTCGGGCACGAGCCTAAGTGATGGACATTTCAAGGTTCGTTTCCGAAACTTTCGACGAGCGTTCGTGCGCTGGGGGTGCCTGCAGACTTTCTTCGTTGACCAGATCCCTTCTTTTTAACATCTCCTTCTGCTTTCCATCAACACCACCACCTCCAAACAACGACTCTCGATAGTTGCAGCTCTTTGGCAACACTCGCACAACTTCCACACAACAACGAATCATTCCAATAGCCATAATTCTTGTAAACTGATCGTGTGCCATTTTATTTTACAAAAGCTGGATTTCAGTTCACGTTTATGTTCATTTTGTAAGAGCAATGTGACAGTTGTATCGATATCAAAGTTTGAAATTTGACCACCATATCTTTCTCCATTCTCTAATGTGTTGAATGGTAATACATAGAAAGCGAGATTTTGCATGATACCTGAGAAAAAAAATGAAACAAACTTCATTTCAAGCCAATGGTAGTTTGTTTCATTATGTCAATGAGTATACTTCATTTTGGATTTTGCTTATTCGCTTGAAAGTTAAGCTTTATTATGCAGCCTTGATCAGTGATGCAAATTCTTTGTGTTGATGAACAAGTGAAGTAGCACACAGTCCACGCAGCATTCATGAGCGACCACATTGGAAGATATAAAGACTGCATAAACTCGTGAGACATTTGGTCACTAAAGATATCTGTGATGAGTAAAAGAATATCTATGATAGCCTCTAACTTCTGGCGTATTGTCCGACATCATACCTAGAGTAATGTTAGGTAGAGTGGCATAACTCCGCATTTATTAAATCCCCAATGTGTATTCACTTTCGATTTTATTAAATGAACTCAAAGGAGATACAGTCGGAATTGTTTCCAAATGTGAGATATGCACATTTATGCAGTTTTGAAGAAATTACAACGGAATTGACTGATCATGATAGCATAAAGCAGAAGGAAATGATATTATTTTGCAGATCGTCCGTGTCATGACAGCCTTGGATAGACAATGTTTGTTATTATTGGCAACTCGATGACCTGCTACTGCTTTCATGCTGAACCTCAAGAGTATTTTCTTAAGCGTGATCATATCACAAACAAGTACCTGCAACTGGCAGAAAATCACATAATCAAAGACAATGATTTCATTTAACTTTGAAAGATGTACATTGTACATGGTTCCACATCACTATTCAGAATGTAGAAATGAAACATTAATTTAGTGAATCGTAAAATCATGCCGGTGAAAATTGTATTAAAACTTGAAATTTCAGCCAAGAAAGCACGAATAATATCTCGACTTTTTCACGAAGACTTTCATTATAATACAATTCATGAAATTCCCTTGATAATCATCTTGATTTCCGCTTTGTTAGGATGCTTATTAGTAAATACACTTAGCACAATTGAAAACGCACCACCTGTCAAATCCGTCAAATTGATCGCTATACACGATTGATAAAGAATCGAGGACGCATTCTAACCGACATAGATATCTGTGCTACGGCCCGACGGTGGTCAGGGGTATAAAGACATGATTGACAGCTAATGTAAATGAATAGGACAAACTTTTAGTGATTAAGAAAAGAAATTATTAAACATAACATGTAAATGAAAAGGATAAACTTTTAGTGATTAAGAAAAGTAATTATTAAACATAACATCTATACTTGTACAAGTTAATAGCGGGTATAACCTCCGCGAGCAGTCAATAAGGCACTGATTCGTCGCGGCATTCTGAGGACGAGCCGTCTCAGAAAATTTTGAGGAATTTGTTGCCAAACTGCAACCACTGTCTCTTGTAATTCACGCAGTGTTTGCGGAGGCGGGTCCCGCTGCTGAACTTGGCGCTTCAGATAATCCCACACGTGCTCGATCGGGTTAATGTCCGGCGACCTTGATGGCCAGCGAAGAGTCCGTATCCCTAAGTTTTCCTTCAGCTGCGTCACATTGTATGCACGATGCGAAGGTGCGTTATCATCTTGCAGGATCCAGTTGGCCACGTCTCCGAATGTTCGAGTCGGAAATGGCAGAAGATGCGTTTGCAGCAGTTCAGCATAACGCTCACCAGTCACCAGTCACGTTCGTGTTGAGCACTACCAGATCGGTCTTGCCCGTCAGGGTGATGCCTGCCCACACGTGAACGGATGGCCCCTGTTGCTGATGAGTAGGCTGGACGTGTTGCTGCAGCATCTCTTGGCGTGGCACACGCCAAACACGAATGCGGCCATCATTGCGGAACAGACGAAACCGACTTTCGTCAGTGAAGATGATACGTCTCCATTGTGGTCCAGTGAACTCGTTGCATCGCCCACCGCTCTCTTCGTGCCACATGCGCAGGTGTTAATCTGGGGCATTTGCGCATCTTCCTTGAGCGAAGTCCTTGCTCTCGAAGCCGATTCCAATTAGCCGATTGCTCGAAGGGACATTCCAGCGTCAAGCATGCCAATAGCACGCCATCTTTCGGCATCAGACATTTGACGCACCATCTTAAGATTTTTCACAAAACCGTCATTTCCCATAATAAGTCGTTAATTTTATACTTCATGATCGAAGTTCAATTTGAACACATGCTTGCTAAGTAATTCGGTAATAATAATGCTTGCTTCAGTAATTCAGTCTGAACAATTACGCAATCCCACCACCAGACCGCCGTCGTGCAGATATCTATGTCAATTAGCGTGCGTCCTTCATTCCATATTCAATCGAAGCGACTTACTTCGAATTAGCTGGATTTGACAGGTGGTGCGTTTTCAATTGTGCTAAGTGTATTCATTCCTTTTGATGTCCAACTTGTTGCATACTACTTATTTAGGAGAGTCATCTCGGTGTATATAAATTGGCAAATTTTGACTTTTTTCAAAAGTGCCCAAATAATTTTTTGGACCACGGGAACGTAATCTCCGCAAAAAACTGAATCTTTTGATATAAAAATTTTCACTGTATACATATACTTTTTGAGTCGACACTCTACATCCCCACATGTCCGACATCTTCGCTGATGAGGATACTCATCCTCCATTTCTAGTTCAGATGGTTCAGGTAGTTCCAATTCGATTTCAGATCTACCCAAATGAATTTCAGATATGATCCACATGAATTGGAGGTCTCCAGTTGAATTTAAGATCTTTTCAAAGTTGAGCTTCTGACAGATGTCTGAAATTCAGCTAGAGAAATCTGAAATCCATCTTATGTCTGAAATTCATTTGGAAAGATCTGAGATAGACATGGAAAAGGTGCAGTTGGTTACAAAAGTTAACATACAGGGATGATAGAGAAGTTTTCGGTCTTTGAATATTACAGTCTTTTCAAACGACTATAATAAGTCTCCAAAACAAAGGCAAAAACGTCAATCACCAAAAAATAAATTTCAAAATTTTCCATTTGCATCACTAAACGCAGACAACCGCCCTGTGGGAACGCATCTTGCTAATATCAACAGATTATCTGGCGAGGTAGCGATTTTGTGGATAATTTTTTTAAAGGTTCATTTTCGTGTAAAAACTATCTCTGCATGTAAAAATGGTCATCATTTATCCAAAAACATGTGTAAAATTAAGAAACGACAGGTGGCGAAAAAGTTGCTATAATTAGTTGGTAGATTTTTGTTTACTAATGCGAGCTGATTTTTCGCCAACCGGCGAAATCGTGGATATTGTAGCAACTAATTAGTGGTAAGTAGTAATGTTCGTATATTACCTTCACATGAAAATATATTGTATACTCAGTCTGATCTGATAAAAAGGGATCTTTTTTTAATTCACGAAGGCTTAAACTAAAAAAAGTATTTATCTCCCATAAATGTCGCAGTAAATACTATGATATTATTCAAATATTTGTCATTGTTGTAAAATATTGAATGTCAAGAGATGTTACGAAAATTGATATATGCGGATTCTCTATATTCTTATCATTATCATAGAATGATAGTCTGCACTTATTTCTTAGATAGATAAGCCATATGTGGGGGATGGTGAGGAGGTGAGGGAGAGAATAGAGCCTCGACTGTAGAGGCGGATTACTAAAGAAAATAAGAGAGAAAGTGAAAAGTAAAAGGTGACATATAGAGCGCGAATTGTCGCCAGCGAACTTCGCCAGCGAATATCCCGCAAATATGACTGAACTTTAGCATGATATTCTGCAGCTGACATTCGCCAGTTTTTCGCAAGATTCGTTCCCACAGGGCGTAGACGACGCACCAACTATAAACGCTCACCTGTGCGTATTCATAAACATTCCCCATGTTTCAACAGCATCAGATCAAGTGATTTCTGCCTCTTCGTACAGAGCGTATGTACCCGCGTTATAGAATATAATGTCTCTAACCACGGATGTTTGGGGGGGGGTGTCCCGTAATTACTAGTGCCTGCCAACTAATATGTCAAACTGAAATACATAATGTCAACTAGTGCCTTGCCCCCTAACCACAATTGTTTTCAATCCATTTGTCGTCGAATCTCGAGACCCAATGATATCTTCATAAAAAATCCGGAATACCAGAAAATAGTTTACCCTGAGTTCAAAGCTCTTTATTTGTCTTGTCAACATGGTCTCAAAAGCGTTTTTAATTCACAAGTAAATTTTTCGTTGTATAGTTCTCCGCACATTATTTAGATAAGTATTGTCTACTTACAATTTTATAAGTAGGACTTTGAATCTTTGTATTTGAGTAAATTAATCGATTCATCCCGGTTTACCCGCAAGTTTATTTGGATATTTCTACCGACTACATGATTGGATTGTGATTATTTTTTAGTTCGTTTTCAATGAGAAGCATGCATGATGTTAGTTTAGACGTATTTGCCTCATTTGATAAGAAGTGAATATAGTCGTGTTTTTGCTTCAAATTCTCATTGAAATTCTCGCGCACACATGAGAGAACAATCATTAATTTGTATTTACATCTATTTACAAGTTAGTTGCAACATGTGTCATGATACTCCTTCTGTGAACTCTCCATTGTCCTGTCGATTATTACTCTGTTCAGGTGCTGCATCAGGCGAAAATGATCTATCTGGGAATAGTCCAAAACAGGATGGGGACGCGTAAGTCGAAGACGACTTCACATACTTCAACAAAAGATTATGCACTTCAATTCGGAACTCCAAAGCAGAGACGGAGTCAAGTCGACATACGGTTGGCAACAAGCTCTTAAAGAAATGTTCACTTTCGTCCATTTCTTCACTTGATTGCCGACTGAGTATGTTCATGTCGGAGTGGTACGATGGAATATTCGGTTTCAAGCGTTTGGGGGGACAGACGAAATCTGATTCTGACGAGCGCTTTAGGTTGATGGGATCGGACGTTGTTCCAGGAGATTCGGGCCTCGATACATTCGCTCCTGAGATATTAGACGGTAGGTTTGGAGAAAGAGATGAATGAGCGTCTTCCTCCTCATCTTCGTCACCATTGTAGGCAGGAGGTGGGAAGGATGTTCGCTGCTGCATAAATGGAACCAAGAATCCCATTGAGTCAAATAGTGGCCATTTCTTCTTTCTAGAAATAGCAAAGCCAGACTTCGCAAGCTTTATTATGCGATGTTGTTTCATGAAGTAATCTCTGAGATACGCCCAACGCTTTTTCATCGGTTCCACTGAAAAGCAAATGATGCATCATCACACACATGAGAAATTACCACATTTACTCTCATCATAATACAAAATGACTTGCATAATCACGGAAACTACATACGTTTCTTGCTTCTTGTCTGTGCAGTGTACCCATCTGTGGAGAATCAGCAACTTCATACGGATTAATTACCCGCGAATGTGGTATAATTGACATGTGAACTAGACATACATCAATACAATGGTTTTAATCTCGTGATCATAGTTTTGATCGAAGCTTATATTTGCAAACACGAATACGATTGCAATTTTCGTGTTTTAGTCCTATTCATAGCACATTGCACAAGCTATCGGTGGTTGAATAAAGCACTGTAGAAGGACGTTAGCTAGCCAAATCGGCCACTGAGAAATTTAATTCGAGATTAGGCCCAGACCAAGGAAGACTATTCCAGAAATGATAACAGTTGATTTAAATCAAAGCGATGATTGCATAAGCCTCTGAGCTGATACCTTTAGTTGCGATTTGACGTTAACTAAAGTCCTTTCATGAGGAAAACTGTCGCCAGTTTAGTCACACATTTCACCAATGAGCATCAATGCATACAATACATACAGGATGTGAAAAATGTAATGATCAGAAGACAAAGATGACAAAAGATTGAAATTTGTGGGTTTACTATAAAATTTCTAATGAACAATGAGGGCAAAACGATCCACGAATAGGCATAATAACGACGCAAATGCTTAATGACGAAATATGCTGGGAAATACTGGGCTCCCCACTGGGCACCAAATGGGGGAAATATTTATAATTTTCCATAAATCAGTAGCAAACAGACAGAATATATTCAAAAAAATTCAGAATATATTAATGTCTTCTGCTACAAAACTCACTATAGGATGATAATCTGTCATGAACAAATGACGGTGTTAATGCAGCATGATTTGTTCTAAGATTGTACGTTGAGAACACGGAAGTTCATGATAGAATTTATGTGACCCAAATTCAAGCTGTCTCTTTGAAGGTTTACGACACAATGACATAGCAATACAGTAGTCTCCGCTTAATAAGCCCACGGATAATAAGCCCAGCCGCTTATACAGCCCATCTCAGTCTAGTCCGGATTTAACTCATTGGATTCCTACATGAAAGTCTCCGGTTTATAAGCCCACCACTCCGCTTCATAAGCCCAGAACTCTGTGGCGAGCGACAGAACTTATTAATTGATTTCTTTTCTTGAACTTGTAATCTTTCCTTAATTTCAGCTGAAGTTCTTATGAATTGATAAATTGTGAAATTCCTAATGTAACTGCAGTGGTAGTGAAGCATAGAGTGACCTCAGCGTGTGCGCATACGTTGACAATCATCCATTAGGGAAGTAATCGAACACTTAGCGTTGACAGCGTTTTCATGGATGACGATGCCACTCAAGTACGGGAATTTCTTCGAAGGCAGCCAAAGAAACAAATGAAATTGGATTCATTCTTATTGTAATTTTTATAACTGCGAGTGCTGTTGATTCCATAATTATCAGATAACGTAATTATATACATAATTCAGCACGCTTCATCTTTTTTATTTTACAAGA
This sequence comes from Prostheceraeus crozeri, assembly GCA_907163375.1. Lineage (NCBI taxonomy): Eukaryota > Metazoa > Platyhelminthes > Polycladida > Euryleptidae > Prostheceraeus > Prostheceraeus crozeri. The sequence continues at coordinate 261,322 of CAJQUW010004727.1, read as the reverse complement.
ATAACTAAAACAAGCGACAATTTAAGAAAAAAATACATGTGTTTCACAATACGTGTACTCAATTAGTATAGGTTATTGTATGCATGAATGACGGAATATGAATGAACCGAATTACTGGGTCTTTAAATATAGTAGGTAGTCCTTATATATGTAAATTACATGATTCTGTAGGGAACTTCGATTAATGAGCCCAGCCGCTTAATAAGCCCAGATTGACCCGGTCCTGGGGTGGGCTTATTAAGCGGAGACTACTGTAGTACAGAACGGCTGATGATAATGAACACAGCTCTGCATGACAAAGCAACGGGATTGACAGGAAATGAACACATGCAAATCAACTTGACAGTAGTCTGAGAGTGAGAAGCATGGCAAACAGCTATGTTCTAAGATTACCTTTCACAGGATATCAAACGCATACATCGTACCCTCATTCGTCTTGTAGCTGGCTCTGTTGATGAAGTCAGATATCCTAGATGAATCCATTGGACTGAATATGAAAGAATGGATAAATGGATACCACAGTGAATGTATGGTGTGATAGGTACGTTGGCCAAGGGCACGATGACGCAGAAGGGCCAAGCTTCGAGACTGTCCGACTGGAAAATTACCCCCGCTCTTTGCAGAGTTCAATAACCTAGCCTGGCGAGAGTTGTCAGTATATGAAGGCTGCACCCATAGAGAAAGGCACCCTTCATCTATGACTGCACCACCCCTAATTGGATAACATGATTTCGTGTCTTGGGTGGGCAGTGAGAAAATAAGACAATCCTCCATCAACTATGGACAATATGATTCCGCAAAGACGATCATTAACGAATGAGTCAATAGTAAGTGATGATAAATTAATTTCTGAAATTTTGGCACACCCCAAAGCCAAAGTCAGCGGGAGTCAAAACTGAATAGTCTAAAATACAAATAGTCACACAATTATTTCAAAACACGACACAGTTAAAAAACTACGAAGATCCGGGAAGGGAAGAAACACTAGGTTAAACAGATGCCATAATGGAGAATGCATGAAGAAATAGGTTAATTAAAAGTCCAGAACGCAAAAATGAAATTAATGCTAAAACCTTTGAGATCCATACCCCGATAAAGAGCAAGATGCATAATACATTTGGAAAAGCTAGTTAAACTAAAATGTCAGGAGGAGGGAAAATTAAAACTAATCTTTTAATAGTTACAACCCGAAGACTAGCAAACTAAAACCAAAGAAATGATGCTGACCGAAAATGCTGAAGATATACATGAAACTGAAAAAGCTAACATTTCTGTAGCTATTTAAAGAGTCATCAGGGAGGAACCGTGTGGCTGCATAAAGCAAGTTTTCGGCCCCTGACCTCCAACCTGCATCACATGGCGAGGCAAGGCCGACCACATCAAATGAACGATTAGGCGGGCCTCTCCAGACCTAAAACATCGTAGCTAAAAATAAAATGCGGACTAAATTTGGACATTTTATAACATAAGGATAACAACGCAGTAAATCCTTCATTCATACGACGGAAAGTATTCGGTGATATGAAAAGCAACCTAACTTGTAGACAAGAAATCTATTTCTTGAGAAGGATTTGATGCCAGGAATAAATGTCATTACCTCTAGACACGAAGGCGGGTGTAATACACGAAGAAAGATATTCAAGTCAGTGTAAGGTGGCATATTTCTTTCCGAAGAAGCATACACAGCCCTCGTACCGGCAGCCGAGAAAAAGTATGATGTCGAATTGACAATTCCTGACTTCCTTTCTTGAGGTTTATGTTGGTAAACTAAGTCGTGTAGTGATAACCGATAATACATGACTTTTACGCTTGTGATTCCCGCATCTGAATGCAGGGTGTCCGCGTCTATAGAAAGCCAAATTTTGTTTTTGAAAAAGTATGATGCGAAAATATGAGCCAAAACTTCAAATTTACCTATTTTGTACGGCCATCTTTATCTTTTTTAGACGATCATGTGTATACTTCACAGCAAGACAGTACACTTTGTGCATTTTGGAGCAAAAGTTTAGTCTTCGTAAATGTGAAAATCATTTCTTTAAAAACATGGTGGGAATTTGGCGTTCTGCACCTTCAGAGGTCGATAGCAGCGTGCTCTGTTAATGCTAAATACATTACTATCAGCCACAGGCGTAGTAACAGACCGTCGCGAAGTTAAGTGGATAAATTTTTTGCAATTCGCAAATATCAAGCTTTTCTTCTCTCGGGAATTTTGACAAAATGAACTGTTTGACACATAAGTGTGTATTTATTATCCACTGTGCGGCCAATTAAGTGATAATATGTTTTACAGTCAACTATGAGACATAGAAATCACACAAGCTCTTCCGCTAAATTTAACGGAAGTTTTTGCGTCAGAAGGTGCCGTCGGGACAACTGTGAATATTGCTAAGCTTTAATTAACCTACATTTTTAAAAAAGCATGAAAACTTCAGCAAATCGCCCAAAAAGTGTGAAAAAAGCATGGAAGTGCAGCAACTTCAAAAAAAGAACGAAAAAGCATGACGGCTGCGATCTCTGTATGTAGAACCACTCGGAAAAATTAGCTTCTCAACTCATGACAAGCCTCGGTAGTGCAAAAATCTTGGATCTCAATCTTGCCGTACAAATAATTTACGCAGGCGCCCAACGTGAGTCAGTAATATAAGTCAGTACTGTTACAGAGACAGTTGGCAATTCCTGACTTCCATTCTTGAGATTTATGTTGGGAAAATAAGTGTAGTGATAATTGATGATGTACGACTTCTACGTTTGCGATTCACACGTCTGGATGCACGGTGTCCGTGGCTTTAGAAGGCCAAATTTTGCTTCGGAAAACTTTTTACACAGTCGAAATCGTTTTCTTCCCTACAAGCCATATTTTCAGGTTTTCTGGTCAAGATGTTAATTATCTATCAATTTACAAGTTATAAATTATGCATACATGTAATTATATCCAAGTTACCTACCGTCATCATTATTGCTCATGCATCATCCTAACGTGCTTACTGTTGGCAGATCTTTTGAGTCTCATTTGACTGCGTGTAGTATCAAAATTCTGGTAGTGACAAAGAAATTTACAAAGTCTAAGGTGTTTCCTGAAACTTCTCCGAGTTAACTCTGGCTCCAAAGAATGCACTTGTATATCTGGTGACCATGGAGAAGGTTTCCTTTGACAGCTGGCAAAGATCGCACGACGGGAATCCTCTTGGGAGCATGTAAGCTCGAGAGCGGGTGCCAGGTGGTTGTGTCTGGGCCACTGATAATGAAGTCTGATTACTTGGTGTCAGGGTTCAATTTTGTTGGGTTCCTACTTCCTGGTCCCCGCTAGCTAGTGCTTGACTGAGGGAGTCACCCATGTAACAAGCAATTTGTCCGGGCTGCGACACCCGAGTCAGTGACAGCGAGTGCGTCCCTGATGCCGGGGCTAAAGACCTTAACATGAAAGAGCTTCCTATAAGAGCAGTTATATCCCTTGTCGATTTAATGGAGTGCCCCTGCATGCCTGCATCCATTGTAACTTAGGACCTCGAAGGCGGGTGTTTGTCAACATGATGTAACGTTCTCTACCAGTTATCAACATTACCGGTGCTTCATTTCACGCATAAAAACAATGTTCGAGGTTGCGTCTCGCTGCAGATTCATTAAACAGATTGCTAATTTAGAAAATAAGCGGTAATAAATGTTGGAATAATGAGTAAAAACACACGAATGAGAATGGAATAACGCGGGGGGGCGGCAATTCATATATCAAAGGGCCCCAAATATAAAAAAATGATGAATACTTTAAACAGACTCATTATGGCCCCGCGGATTTACGCTGATCCACAAAAAAATTCTCATCCCTGAAAACAACATCTTGTCTATAATGGTCTGAGACAATCCAAAATAGATAAAACGGAGCTGCTGATTATTATTCTAGCATTTTTGTCAACGTGTTTGTTTCAAATGAAATTTCTGAACGTGCAAGCAGGCCGAGTAGGACAGGACCAAGCTTGGGCCGAGCCTGACATCTGAGCAGAAATTGACCCGGGCAGGGCCTGAAAATGAATTTTCATTAACCTGCAAAAGTGTTGACGTCAGTAAACCATGGCTCAATCGCGAGGAAATTTCTTGACTAATATTTAATGTTCATGAGACTAAGGTGACACACGCACACGAATTATGTGAATATAAAGCAGTCTTCACCATGATCAAAGATAATACGAAAAAATGATATAATTATGGAAATAAGCTATTTTTCTCTTGTATTCAGAACACACCCATGTAAAAAATTTTACTTGATTCGTGTGCATGAGTGCCAGAACCTATTGATGAAACTGACTTGATCAAATCTCACAATCAAAGCAATTAGCATGCGTGAGTAAAAGAATACAAAAATTGAGAATTCTCCCGGCATGTGGCGAGTCATCACAATGGGCTTGAAAACTTATCTTGTTTGACTTGTTTTGACTAATATTGCTCACAAATAAAAGACTACTTGCCAAATAGAAGCCCATTTACTTTGTTAGGGTTGGCTCTTATATGGAAAAATAGGGCAGTATACAATTCGTGCAACAAACCTGGCATTCGGATGTTCCCCCCTTCCGCAATGAAATGAACACGGAATAAGAATGTCAATACCTTCCATTCCAACTTCCATTGCACTCTCGACCCACAAAAGCCGAACGGCATCTCGATTATTGTACCTTGTGTCATTCTTGTCGTACAAAGGCCTCCTTTTTTGAACTGCCGCAATAATTCTTAAGTCATCCATGTTCCGAGACAAAGGCTACAACAGAAAACCAAAACTGGGATGACTATTTCACCAAATTATAGACACATCAGAAAAAAATTTGCATAAACATAACATGTGATTTTTTGATGAACCATCTAATTCAGAGCTCCCGCGGCTTTTCAAGTGAAAAATTCAGAAGTTTTCAAGGGTCGAATCGGGGATATTCAAGGGTCATGTGTTCGGTTTTAATGTGATACTTTTATGCATTATAATCTTGCTCTCCTTTATGTGTGATGGATTCTGAGTGTTAATTTCTGTGACTTAAATTGACCCCGACTTTTGTTCGTCTGTTCTGTCTGAAGCTACGTGTGTTTCTCTTTAATAAATCGGTAGCTGTTGTCCACGTGACAAATGCAGATAAAATCAGCTGTTCCACAATCCAAGTATATTTTACCATCTCAAATCTTTTTAAGTTCCAAAGACTCTCAAGTTGAAGCATTCAATGTAAATATTTGTTAAATTTTATGTAATACTTTACTCATTTATATGAAGTCGAATGCTCACTTTCTGTCATGTTGAGAGTGTCAACATGACGGAAAGTGAGCATTGGACTTAACGTAAATGAGTGAACTACTATACATCAAAATTTGACAAATAGCTACAGTAAATGAAATGAAAACTGATGAAAGAACGCATTTTTCATTAAATATGAAATGCATCAAAACCCAAACTAGTCAGTATTACGATCGTAGGAAGCACATCACTTCCAAAGTAAGCACAATAAGTACATACTAGACACCCTGAAAGACTACAAAGTTACTTAACGAACATTTGTAAAAAAGGAATATTGCGACGATTGCATTTACAAGTTCGAACGCTAATTAATAACACCCATATTTCAAAGGGTTTTCACGGGCCATCCGAAAATTCAAGTACTTTCAAGACTTTTCAAGGCCTTGAATTTCATTTACAAGGGCAGCGGAAACCCTGTAAGTGGAAGCATTCATACAATTAAATAAAAAAAGACCTTGAAATGGTAAGAAATATTACTTCCGTGAACAAATAATCTACAAATATTAAATAATATAATTTGATTGTGGTTCACTTCATCGACACGTAGATATCATGGATTTGAGTCATTTCATGGACAGGTCGTTTCATCAATGTCTATGTCCAGAGTAAGAAGACATTGGAGTCCCTGATCAAACTCAAAGGCATCATAGCTTGATATCTATGTATTATTGAGTTAATTTATGTCTTTAACTATCTAAATGTATGGATGTATAATACTCTTGAGTGAATATCATCCACCTGTCGATGAAATGACCCTTTCGACGAAAAGACCTTGTCGATGAAATGAACCAATATGGTGTCGATGAAGTGAACCACCACCTTAAATATATAGGCCTTCTCGTAGACTTACATGTATTTGGCTTTCAATAGGAATCTTGGAATCGGATTCATAAGGCTCGAGCTTTGGTGGAATTGCACAATCATATTGCATATCGAAAAATATGCGTCTAAGCTGACAAATAATTTGTTCCGAGACCAATGGCAAATAACGTTTATTGTAAAAACTTATAAATAGATGATTCACCAGATATCGTCAATCCTGATCGAAGAAAAATTGCAGGTATGATCTAAAAAGACAAGAGAAAAGTCGTATCAAAAAATATTTTGACTAAATTCATTTTGGCATAAAAATCTATGAATGAAGTGTCCTATTTCAGCATACACCTTATGGGATGACGCATCCTCACGCGTCCAGAATTTTCGTTCAGAACCTTAATAAACCTGCATGTATGGGACTGTTCACACAAGGACAGGGTCCAAGTAATTTCAGACAAAAGCAATGGAATGGCATGCGGCTTGCTTGCGAGATAAGAAAATCCAACCCGCCTCGCGGATTGCCAGTGTTCGTAGTCCATCAGCTCAAAATTTTCGGGCCACTAAGATTTTTCTGCATATGCTTTAATGAACGTATAGACATGCCTATGTATTTTCATAGATGTGCGTTTATGCTAGTCTTTCATCACAGTACATAACGGTTCTACTTTTACGAGTAAGATGTATGTGAGTGAGGAAGAATGAGACAAGGTGATTGTTCGAATATTTTATCAGAAATAAATCTTTGATGCATATAACTATAAAACAATAACCATGGACTCTTCAAACATGGTCACGGCTTTATCATATTCGGGCGAAAATACATGTGACTGATGATCACCAATGGGGACGATTTCACTGTCTTAAAATCCTCTTTAAGCACCATAATTCAATAGTTTTCAACCAAGATAGAAATTCAAGACAAGCTGATGATATTTTCATAATATAAAAAAATATCAGCAGCTTGGATTACAATTTCTATCTTGATTGAGAACGATCTAATTATAGGTTCACAATGGTACAGGAGCTACTTTTTCTGGCATTTTTTCTCGAACGATACCATGCAGAATAAAAATTTCAGCGCTTTTCTCTTGAGCACAGATCCTACAGTCTTCATTGATACCCTTTCTTGTTGCTCATTCAACTTGCCTAGCTGCTTCTTGAAATTATTTATTCAGCTCCTCTTCATCCTGCTGTACCTTCTTCTGTAACTCTCGCATAAGTTTTCTATGCGTGCACTTAAGTCTTTCCACGCTCCTTTTCATTCGCTTCAATATCTTTTCTTTTTGCTTCACATTCTCCTCCCATGATATGAATTTCTATTGGTCCTTTTCGCTGCTGTAAATTGTTCAAATAATTCTTTCTCTGATTCCTTTCTTTCTTCTGCTGCAATGACATTATTTTCTTCTTGTCATTTTCTTTTACAACTGACATGTGCTTGAAGACATAAATCCTTCAAATGCTTCGTCGACGGCAAGTCGCAGCAGTCCAATTCCTCACTCGTCAACAAGACTGAGTGACTATCAAAGCTCTAACTGTTCTGGGGTCCAGCGGATTTATCTTTTTTGTGACATTATTAGGCTTGAAAATATGCGCTTAATCTTGGCGTTGCCATACGGAAGCACAACCACGGCTTTTACAACTGACATGTGCTTGAAGACATAAATCCTTCAAATGCTTCGTCGACGGCAAGTCGCAGCAGTCCAATTCCTCACTCGTCAACAAGACTGAGTGACTATCAAAGCTCTAACTGTTCTGGGGTCCAGCGGATTTATCTTTTTTGTGACATTATTAGGCTTGAAAATATGCGCTTAATCTTGGCGTTGCCATACGGAAGCACAACCACGGCCACCACAATCTTTAAAAGCAAAGGGCAGTTTGGTGTTGGAGTACTGACTCCCAGAAATCCAAGACGCATCCTGTCTGTTGCGAGATTTCTGTGTTTCTCTTGGGGCACACGGATTTCGACTTCTAAAGTTCCCACATAAGTACTTTCAGTAACATTTGAAAGATACTTGGCTAGACGCTTTTATGTACCTAAGTAATTTCCATTCGATTGGTTTGAAGGGTCATCGGCATGCTTGGAGTAACCTGTTTTCAAAAGGATGATATTGAATCAACTTGGATGTGCCAGCTTGAAAAAAATTCATTGAAAGCAGCACAACTGTTTGATAATCAACAGAAAGAGTTACAAAGAGTCGTCTTGCAGATTCACTTATATTTATGCAGTAAGGCGAAAGCCAAATAGACACATTCATGATTTTCTTCGGGACTTTATCTGGCTGAATGAATCGAAGCAACCACGCTTCATGACGTGCTTTAATTAATGGTATGAAGTGTATCAATGGTAATATACAAGAGAAATAGTAGAAGAATGAAAATCCTGTGGTATGGGCATTTTTCGATTTTCCACCACTTTTCACAATCTTCCACCAGAAATTCAGAAGACATGAACATTAATTAGTACCGGTACAACAAATAACTAAGTAAATCTGTGCAAATTCTTTGACGAAAATTTCAGAAATGACTTGATTTTATGAAAAGTAAGAATTATTATATGAAAAGTCATCTTCGTGAATTTCTGTTAGGCAACATCGTAAGAAGGTTGCATTGAAATAAGAACCGTCATAACATAACTGTCTAGAATTTTTCGGGTCGAGTCAATTTTTTCGGGCATTCGGGCCGGACTACGTACACTGTGGCTTGCTCTAGCCCCCGCACTCCCGCCTGACACCAGATGCTACTAGATTGTTGAGAAGAGAAATGACTGACTTTCGACATAGCTATCCGACAATTCCGACCTTTTGCAAGGACAACATGACCAATTGCATATCGAAATTCCTTAGCAATGCCATGTCGTACTTTATCAACTACGAATTCGAAATTTTGAATATATTAGGAGACAAATGGTGTTTTAGTCACTGCAGAGCGGATATCGGAAACGAAGATAAAAAATTTGCTTGTGTTCTCAACTTGTGTGATAATCCTCAATAGAATGATTCTCCCGATTAATATAGAATAGACATTGCAAGTGAATGAAGGTCATTTTGTGAGCTGAATCATGAAAAAGTCAATCTGTAAGTCAATTATATTTCATGATGTCACATGCGCCTTGTTGTCATCCTATGAATGAAAACGTGTAATGACATGTGCGTCCTTAAACCCTTTTCTCTACAAAGGAGAAATATATATCATTAATTTTCGTAAAATCATGTAGTTTATAGCAATCCCATGTCCGTATGATTAATTTGCAATGCCAATCGATCAAAATGTATGCCGCACTTCATTTGCAATTGGAAAAAATAACTAAAGCAATGTCGGTCTCTTTCATCGGTCTGCAATTGTGCGTCACTACTTCAAGTAATTCGATGAAATCATCAAAACACTGCGCATCGTTTAATTGATGTAGATCGTAGAATTTTAACCAAATTTGTTTAAATTTAAAGTTTAAATTTGTTTATTCATTCAAAAGGAGATTTCACAAGATGATGGTGGTGTCTATTTTGCAACCAGCAACAATGTATTATACTTAAAAATGCTCGTTTGTATCGCTCAGTGCGTGACAACAGCGGATTAGTTAATAATTGTGTTGACAGTTTGACAGCCGGTTGACTAAAATGGGTTTTTGTAAATGGTATTGACAGTGAAATATCTTATCTAATATTGCCCCATCATGCGACAACTACAACTCACAGATTTTGATCCTCAAGAGCATAATTTCTGCAGATTCGGATTCATTTAGCGAAAATCAACAAGTCGGAATGCCTTTTAATCGCCATATCATGTTGAACTCAGCAGCAATCTTCTCAGACTGACCATATTTTCTAGAAAGTTGGTTGACCAAAACTCATCTTACAATTATTCGGAAGCTCCTCTTAAATCGACTGCCCCTAGCAACACTTCTATTCATCATAACGAACTGTTCTCGTCGGATGAAACTTGCAGATCTAAGAACCTGATTATATCACACATCGTTCACGCTCGTAAATCTAATGCAAAATATTTTTGTATTTCCTCGAAATGTTCCATCTAACTTCATGTAAATTTTGAAAACTGAGTAGCCTACGACATCTAACTATCTTGGGAAAATGTTACATTATTGTGTCTTGTTTCGGCTCATTAGAATGCATGCAACACAAGGAATGTGAATATGTTAGCTATTTAGCAATAAGACGTGTACGTAATTTCATGGTATCTGTAGTTACATATTTCTTTATTGTGCGACATTCCCCTCTCCCGCCCCTCGCCACGCTGCTCGGTGTGAGCAGGCATTTGGACCGGACGCGCCGCGTCCTGTGTGGATGGACCATTAATCATGAGCCAGAAAAGGAAGTATTCTACTTAACATCTTCCTCTTGTGTATGAGGCCAAACTGCATCCCCTCGTGGGCAGGAGGTTAAATTGCATAATCTCCTTTGTTTGGAGTATAGGTAGCACCTTACTCCAGGTCTGTGACCGATGACACCGGAATAAGTCCCGCTGGTACAAATGGTCCTCACTCCTAATTTAGGTGCCAGTGTCAGGCAATCTCTCGGCGTCGTAGGTGGACACGGATGTAAACGGACACAACGTCTATCTCGACGGCAATAGAGAGCAGAAAGGTTTTTTTACCACTGCTGAATTGGAAAGAAGAAACCATCATCTCTCTACAATGTCAATATAAGTATCATTTCTAGGAGAAGGAAAACTCCGAATCCTAAACCCGGGTTTGATAAACCCTTCAGCAGCGTGCGGAGGTAGTCAGCCTTAAAGAGGGAACTCTGATCTCAAATCCCTCTGCTGCCTTGTGGCTTGCCATCGGCAAAGGCAATGGGAGCTAACCCAGAAAGAACATCCCGTTGCAGGTTAGTCGGGGGCGGCACTTCAATACAGAATCCTCGTACCCACACAATCATGAATCATTACAATAAGAATGTTGGAGATAAATAAATTTTACTGTTCGTCGAGACTTTTTTGTTCATCCAAATGCAAATAAAAGCGATTAGGTCATGATATTGCAGCATACTGCTAACAGAAAAACTTCTGAATCCGCTCTTTCTTAATATAGGCACATGTCAAAAAATTTAAAGTACTTGACTTAATTTCAAATATTACGGAAACAAAGATGCAGGAGAATGACGACGATTCCAGGAAACTCCAGAACCTCGGAAACCATGAGCATAGAAAGTAAAATGTTTGCAGGGCAACCTTGGATATACTTCAATGTGATTTTAGAAATCTAGCTGATATCGCGGGAAATCCTTGAGTAAGTTAGGAAATCTTCATTTCTTAAAGATTTATATTATGTTTAACTTTATCGTAATTGACCATGCGACGGGAGATCATGATTATTTTCCACAAAAAAGCGTAACAAAAACTCCCCAAAGTTCGCAGTCGTCGATGTAATAAAGTAAAATTGGTAAATGACACACGCAAGAAGTTGCAGTGAATAAAAGTTTTTTTTTTCATTTTTTTTTCTTCGGCGTCCAGCGCCTTCGGTGGTCGATCTTGCAATCAAAAGCGTTACGAGGCAAGCAAAGCAGTGTGAAGATAAATGCAGAATGAGTGATATTAATAAATGTGCTGACTGTATGAATGCATGTCTAATTGTGACGTCAGATTGTAGTGTGGAAGTTCGTATTTCCTGTTTATTGTAGGTTTCAAGTGTGTGATTGCCTTTGCTTCTGCTATTGTTGTGTCTCGTTTTTAACTGTTTGAAGAGCGAAAGGAAATCGGAAGTTTGAAAATATTTTGGAAAGTAATGGTTATAATAAGAAGGAGACAGATACTAGAAAGCAAAATAAAGTAAATAAAACCCGTCAAGAAAAGAGTATGAATTTCAAACTGTTATATGTAAATGATCGCTGTAACCGCAAAGTTGATAAATTGATTTAAAAGTATGATTTACCTGTAAATTTGACAAATGAGTGTGGCTGCAATTCAGCGTCTTTTCTAAAATTTAATAAAACAAACAAATCTTGCGACTGTAATATTTGTAAAGACTTGGTAAATGCTAAATTTACTTGTGGAGACCGCTTCGTAGTTTACCAACAATATGTATGTGTTCATTGCGGAGACTTTTGCATAAGAAAAACAGCGAGGATGTTAAAAACGAGACACCATGAACATATGAGAGCAATTGAAAATAAAAATGAAGCAGCTCTCTGCATCAACATACACAACGGAGAGGGCAGCATTGTAAATTTTCAGGTCGGTCTCATAGTAAGCTGTTCAACACGCGAGACACAACAATAGCAGAAGCAAAGGCAATCACACACTTGAAACCTACAATAAACAGGAAATACGAACTTCCACACTACAATCTGACGTCACAATTAGACATGCATTCATACAGTCAGCACATTTATTAATATCACTCATTCTGCATTTATCTTCACACTGCTTTGCTTGCCTCGTAACGCTTTTGATTGCAAGATCGACCACCGAAGGCGCTGGACGCCGAAGATATGTCATTTACCAATTTTACTTTATTACATCGACGACTGCGAACTTTGGGGAGTTTTTGTTACGCTTTTTGTAACTTTATTGTAGAATTGAACGGCTCATCATTTTTTTGTTGCCTCGTTTATGAGAGCTTTTATCCGTAATTGAAATTTAAATATTTATTTTATTGCTCACTTTCAGAAAAACGAATGAAAATTGGGATTTCGGACTTCCGAGCTCACGTATCTTCTTCATTGCGTCATCGTTGTTGTGACTACACATTGAAGTCATGTGTCCTAGAAAGCATGCCTAAAATGTTCATGTGGTCAACTTGAAAGACAGTGGGGTTTTCGTTAAAGAATCTGTTTTTGCATTAACTCCAGTATATTTGACTAATTTCATTTCAGCGTTAAGCTGCAACCTACTTCGATAGTCTAATAGGCTGGGTTACTGGAATGTATTGTCATAGTTACCGACCTGTGCCGGATACTTGAGCAAACGGTGAAGTGAACTTTTCTGTTATGTATGCGTTGCTTTTACGCCAACAATTTACAGTAGAAGCCAAGAGCTCTAGGAGGAGCTCTACGAATTCTACGTGGACAGTTGTCTGTCGAAGAAAAACACACCAATTTTTGTTCATAGATAACATCAGCACAGCCCACGCTTATCTTTGACTTTTCGGGTCTTTCCTGTTGTTTTTTAATCTCAAATACCAAAATACCAAACTTCATATAAAGTCAGAAAAAGCACTAAAATGCTGACTATTATATAAGGCCCCAAATATCTGCATGCAAAACCTCCTTAAATAATCTATAATGATTTAAGATGTATTTATTTGTCAAATAATCCTGTGGTAAAGACGACTGTTGTGATTGATTCATTTCATTGTTCTAGGGATTGCATTGTTTGCCAGTCTTCCGTCAGCTATTGGCGGATGAGTTGTCATAAAAAATTCTGCTGCAATACATGCTGGTCTTGGAAACTTAGTTCTTGATCTCATATCAAACAGCTACATGTTTCAAGTAGGGCACACTATATCTGCTATAGGTCTACATCCACTCACTATCAGGTGAATTTCATGAAACCACAATTTTGCCTTTAATCGATGTGGCTTCAATCACGTTTCTGACATATTTACCGGCCTTCAAGTGCACCTTAACAAAAAAAGTAGGACAGAAGAAGGATACTAAAATCTGAAAAAGTAGGATTTTAGTGCTTAAAGTAGGATAGTCTATGGGGAAATTATGACGTATTTGTGAAAGTCACATCGGACGTTAACACTTCGCGATGTATAAAGTAAGCGTAGATACCTGCTCCTATAATCTAATGAAGAACGAAACACTGGTGTAAATAGCAATATATTAAATGTTTTAAAACAATGCATCTCAAAGCATGCATTTCAGAAAATCAATTACATTCATGCTTATTGTAACTAAATATCCGCATATGTAACAATATCGTAAACAAAAATTCAAGTTCAAGATATGCGGAAATGCATTAAGCAAATCAGAAATGTCAACCAGCACAAAAATTGTTGAAATGTTGAGTTATCTACACATGATTCAAGTTAAAGCATTGAGGAAATGTATAACAAATTAAAAATGTCAATCAGTACTTACGATAAAAATTATTGAAATGTTGAATCTAAATACACAGATCTCGAGTTAAAGTTTTGAGAAAATACATTGGTGCAGCTAATTTTACTGTTGTTCTCGTATAAAAATGTAAATATAAATGTAAGCACTATCATTTGAACCTGCTGAAAAACGAGAAACGCTGACATCAAAACATCATCCCCATTTTCGTACAGTGATGCATTTATCCAGAACTTTTTATTGCTTCGCCTTAATTTCTTGCATCGCTTCATGTCTTTTCTCCGTTTCCCGAGCTGATGACATTTTCTTCTTGGCAACTTCCATCAGTACCTGTACAACACAAACTTCTGAAAAGTCCTTCGATTTGATGGCTTCATGTAGGCGTCTTGCCGCTTCGTTATACAGATTCTCTGATGAACACAGATCCTTTTGTACGGCAACTACACCGGCTTCTCTGCTATCCAGTGTTCTTTTTCTGTTCTCCAAACCTTGCATTGTTTCTCTAAAGATTCTCTTTTCTCTTGTTCTTCCTCAAACTTTTTCTTCGCTAATTCTTCCTTTTCTGAGGCGATCCGAGCAAAACAGGCGCGATAAATAACTTTCTGAGATCGCAATAATTCCAGCGATATTGGCATGAAGTTCACACTTCCTCGGCCTATGACTTTAACAACATCCTTCACTAAGCGAAGACTAGTCCGGCAGCCAGAGCGAGTTTCTGCAGGGAACGAGGCCGAAAGTGAGTATTTCACAGAATGATGTACACCCTATGCCTACTTCGAATTGGCACGTCTGCTGAGTTCTAGTGAGTTCCTCTTCTTGTCAGACAGGATCAACGAAAAACACATGTAAATCCAATGGGACGGAAAATGGCAGCTTTTGGCTAAAATAAAATTTTGCATGTTTTCTCCGATTAAACGAAAAGTACTAAGTCCAGAGTCATAATTTTTGACATGGAAAGTCTTCAGGTCATTTCCTTTCATTTTCATGTACCCCTGTCTATAAAGCTAAACACATTTAGATTTGGCGAGCTTCTTAATGTCGGCAACCACAAACATTTTGAGGAACTTTATCCACATTCAGCCACATTCTCACATACATTGCCGATTAGATGCATGATAAAAGCACATGCACATCATAGGAAATGACCTGAAGACTTTCCATGTCAAAAATTATGACTCTGGACTTAGTACTTTTCGTTTAATCGGAGAAAACATGCAAAATTTTATTTTAGCCAAAAGCTGCCATTTTCCGTCCCATTGGATTTACATGTGTTTTTCGTTGATCCTGTCTGACAAGAAGAGGAACTCACTAGAACTCGGCAGACGTGCCAATTCGAAGTAGGCATAGGGTGTACATCATTCTGTGAAATACTCACTTTCGGCCTCGTTCCCTGCAGAAACTCGTTCTGGCTGCCGGACTAGACCGTTAACTGACTCATCTGGCAATAACACATGTTCACTGGTAACAATGGCTTTGTTCTGAGATAGGCCTCTCTCAACGTCGGCGTTAACGTGTGCTAGAGACAAAACGCCATGCACAAACTAACTGAGAATTCGGTACCGTGACAGTCCAATAGATTTCTTCTTTTGCAGAACAGTATTCCAGAAATCATCGATTCGTTTGTATCCTGATGTTTTCGTTTCTTTGTAACACTTATCCGGAATTTCCTGTGCCTGATAAAGCTTGCATTCGGATGAATGAAATCAATGAACCAATAATCAATGTATCAATGAATAGCATTTGTCGTGCAATGCGTGTTACTGAGTCGACGCCAACAGACCGTTGCATTAGAGGATGCAATATAGCCAGATGTTTCAATATTCTATTCTGTAGAGGAAGAAGGCTGTTGAGAAATTCGGTTCTGCGCTGGCAACATTTTCGGATTTTTCCAATTGCACCGATCCTTTGTTCCGGCCTCATCGATTTCAAAGCAACATTCCTTGTTGACGCTCTGACAACAATCCTTTCATTCGACAACTGATTCTCCTCTACCTTAAACCGACATGCAAGAGCTGATGACCTCTGCTATCCCCGACCGCATCCACTGTCAGAAACCGAAGCATGACAGCTAGCTCGTGTCAATTCCTAGAGGATGTGAATTAGCGGCTCCTCTCTTTGAAAAAGAGTAAGAAATGGATGAAAAATGTCTTCCAGACCCTCCAAAAAATACAATTGAACCTCGACTAAAGGGTCCTTCAATTTCTGAAAAATTCTTCTCCAGCGTTCATTGACTTCCAATTTTTTCTCGCCCTTGTTTTGTCGAGCCTCTTAAGGAAATCTTTCAGGAAATATTCCTCGATTGCCTCCATCATATGTAGCACCCGTTTCACGGCTGGGATCAGAGGGAACCAACGACATTACACGTGCTTGGTGAATGATTTTTCATCTAAACCCATGTTCAATTGCGTTTTCCAAAAATCTTCTTTTCGACATGGTGATACCTTCAGGTAGAACAGTGGTGGGTAACCAAGTTGGGATAGAGGGCCACAAGTAGCGGCCCGCGAGAAGGCTCGCGGGCCACCAATTTTAAAAGGCAGAAATAGACATGCTGAAAATTAAAATTCCTTAATTGAGTACTTTTGAGCGAAATTTTAAGGACTGCTGCACTATACATAGTGTTAGCATATGGCACAATTGCATTTGTGAATGTATGCAGCAACATTGTATCCAACTAAAACTATTGTCTTTTAAGGAACTGTAATTTACATTCTAAAATCTATATGAATGATGAAATGTGAATAGGCTAAATTGCGGAAGCATTTTTGTGTCAATTAGATGTGATAATATTACCTTGTTGGTAATATGATAATATTACCTCATTTCATCGAAAAAATGACGGTTTTTAAATAAGTTCTGTAATCTAAATGACGGCCTATATTACATCTATTCGCCTACATACCGCACAATGTAAAATTACCCATGAGAAGTGGTTGAACTACATACACTTAAGTATACATAGGCCTACGTCACCCAAACATAAGCGGCTTTCGAAGACTACGCATAGGCTCCCCTAACGTGCTCGGGCGATAATGCCATTCTATAGTACAAAATTAGCACAGTACAAATAAAATCCTGAAAGAATACTTGAAAGAAAAGTTGGATTATAAAAACCACATATCTTCATGCGGTTGGATTCCTTCATGCGCAGCCTACTTTAGGTATTTATAGGCTAATTGCAACGTTGTTCATAACGGAACACATTCTCAACAAGGCATCGAACACCATGCAAGTTAGCACGTACGCAGTTGATGACTATGTCACTTCATATTGAGAAGATATTCATTGAGAACGGAGCATGGTTTTAACATTCGAATGAAAATTTTGTGCCATCATGTTGCTCAATAAATCATTAGTTAATGCTTTTGCAAATTCTAAAAGAGATCAACCACAAGCTTAGAAGTACCTTTTAATAAAGGTGAAAGTCGGAGCGGGCCATTTGCACATCACCGATTCGAATTATGTCCGCTGGTCCCTTTGGATATGAGAATCGGTGGCGGGTCACCCCTGAGGTAGAAGAATATATCCAATACAAATTGTTCAGCTTCCTCTCCCAACTCCTTCACTCCTTCTCGAAAGGCATTGTGAATAGTCCAAAGACTACAGGGTATGAATGGTGCACTAACTCTAAGGCTAATATCTTTCTTGAGCTAGTTGACCTTGTTCCAAATGGATTTGTTGACGCTTGGATCTTCTGAGCCTAAACTGATAAGCTGCTTTAGAGGCAGTTCGAGTCTTCACTCAAAGTCTGGATAATGGCTTCAGAAACCTGGTCACCTTTGGCATGGCCGAACATCAGAGCCTTCAAAAAACGAACTTGAATTTGACCCGTTTTTTCAGACCAACATCTGACAAGCATCTGACATCACATTGCATCAGGTTTTGCGAATTTTCGGTTTCGTCGAACATCAATGTGAATGAAACTCCAGATTGGCATATATTTACACAATTCTCGTCGAAAATGAAAAATAGAGGGTCCTGAATATCACGCTAACGCACAATTATCTTTCAAAACGTACTAACTGTAAAATGTTGTAAATTATAGATTGTTTCACACTAATCAATACACATTGGTGTCGCATCACTACGTACCTCGTTGCAAAGTTTATCACTCTGATAAAAATAAGGGGTATAATGGAATTGAGGGTGATTGGATGAGTACTTTGATGATGGTGGAACGCTTGATATTTTCGATATTTTGCGTTTTCGTTTTTTTAGATGTTTTCTAGTTATTCGTTTAATTCATTATCAAAATTACTACTAATTAAATAATATCCAAAATGTAGGTAAAAATAGCTATTTCGAGGAAAAGAAGGAAAAAGTAGGAAAAGTAGATACACTTGAAAGCCTGTGTTTATGAAACTAATGATATATTTTGCAACAAAATACAATCTTTTCAATATAAGTAGTTAAAACGATTACGTGCTACTCTTGTCTCTATGGTAGGGTGGGGTGGAATGGGTAGTTCTCAAAGAATTCATGCAATTTTCTCAATGTTCTCCATGTGCCACTTGAAATTTTGATAGCTGATCATCGCATTCTGTGTATCGGTAATAAATAAATACCTTTATTGCTAAAAAATATATACATGTATTTGGTAATTGTGGAAATTACCTGTTTTTAATAGCATGCAGTGTGTACCCATTTCACCCCTACCGTGGGGTGAAATGCATATAAACATTGTTTTTGAAAATGATAGCAGTGCATGTAAAGATTATTAAAAAAATACTATCAGAAACTTATAAAGGTCAGGTGCTACAATATTTGTTTTCATTTATAGGTTTAATGATAATTATATTGATCTCTCTTACAGAAATAACGTATCTGAATTGTCGTCATTCGATTGAAATTTCGACTTCTCGTCGATTGAAAAACGTTGTATTTTAAGAGCCATTCATCACAAAATTACAACGTCGTGAAATATTTATGACTTTATGACAACATAAAGAATGGGTCTAAAGAGAAATTTAATGCCAGAGAATCTAGGAAAGCAAATGAGAGGTGTTACTATCTCGAGTCAGCATTGACCTTCAAATTTTGACCCCGGAATTTTGAATTACCTATTTCGCGCTGGCGGTTTCAAATTGCCCCATGATATCCTTTAAATAAAGTGCAGGTCGATATATTACCTTATATGCTCGCCTATAAGTCGACCCCCGACTTTGCCGTCCAAATACTGGTATATTTCCATAGGCCCGCCTATAAGACGAGATGAAAAGGTGAAATTTTTGTAGAGTCAAGTTCGTCAGAAGTTGGTCAGTAATAATTTTAATTACAATTTAATAACAATCTAAGAGCATGAGGAGCAACCGATGAATATGAATAGCAATGTGTTGAGTATTGTGCGCACATCGGTAACTGCGGTTCAATAACAAATGAAGATCTGGCGTGTCGTCTGGAGGAACCGAAGAATATGAATAGCGATGTTTTCAGTATTGCGCGCGCACCGGTAACTGAGATAGCAGAAGAAAAATGTTATAAATTTAATGGGACCCGCCTGTAAGTCGAGACCCCTACTTTTGGAATGAATTTTGGGTAAAAAAAACTCGACTTATAGGCGAGTATATGCGGTAATCAACTATAGTTCTCACACTGCCCAGGACCACCTTCGCTTCCTTAAATGTACCAGGAAAACTGTAACGCACATCATAAGCTTAGTCTATCTCTACTTGACCGATGTACCGTCAGCATTTATTCAAATTTTACAACAACCAAGACTTCCTGTTTCAAATCTTAAATTGATGAGAAGTCCGGATCTTCATTTTCATTCGTCTCTTCATCTAAGAGGTCCTCATAATCGCCATGTCTCTATGCTTTTCATTAGCTTTGACAGCGGTTCGATACACAGTTAATCGTTGAATTGCTGCTCCCTCTCTCCAAAAGCAATTGACTTCACCTTTACGTATCGTTGAATTTCATTTTCTTCATACGAATATTACTTCTTTCTTAATTTTCAACACATTTCAAAGCAAGCTGATGATGTCAGCAATTTACCCGTTTTGTTGAGTGTATAATTTCTGATGTTCGAAGATGATCACGCGCTTTGGTTTCCTGGAGTCAAGTAGGCATATTGATAAGAACTGATGCCAAAGCCCTTTGAATATTGGCAGCTCCCATTGCCATTAACTTTTCAGTCGGAGGCTTACACTTTTTTTACCACAGATGTTCGAGAAACTGGATGTGGCACAGTACCACCATGGAATCTGCTGATTGCCGACTCTGGTTTCAATTGCTCAAAGACAGTCTGCATGTATGAAGATGTGTCGGAAAACCAGGCATCGTCATCGAATTCGTTCAAGTTTATCGGGACCATCACTTTTTTTACTTCATTCCATGCGTGTTCAGGGCTGCCACTCTTATCAAAAAAATAAAAACCGGAAAGTCAAATCGGAATGGGCCCCCTAAATTACGCAGTAGTGGGCCCCCTCATGGTAAGAAACTTACGATCGTTAAATATCACACAACCCGGTAAGTTTTGAAAGCGTTCAGGTAGCCATGACGTCACGGTGCAAGATTCCGTCTTTATTGTGAAGAATTTTCATGAAATCACTTGGAAATTGCTGTTCATCTGTTTGACGTTTGGAAGACTGCTTCAGCAGAGGGGTCTGGTCACAGCAAATATCTTCATACAAGATCCATCGTCATCGCAGTCTCAATGCTTGGTCAGGCATTTCCTTAAGCCATTTTCTTTGGGCGAGACATTATTCTTTCGAGAAACCGAGAAAATCTGTGTGTTAAATCTTCCTTTCTATGGTGCATAAAAATAAATCGAATGTCATATAGGACACGAGTATCTTCATGCAGTATGGAATACCAGCGCACTATTACAGACCCATCGCAAAATATTTTAACACCAATTTTCCTTAATCTTGGATTGACCGTCATGGGAGCGTTTGGAATGGCTTCCGATACCACCAGATTCAATGCCTTGTGACTTTTCTTCTTTTGAGCACGTTAAAGGAATGGTGCATTAAAGCGATTGCGTAATGATGTGCTCTTGCGCTGTTGACCGAAGAATTAGATTGTGTTCGGGCAAATGGTGAGCAAGTAGAAAACGAATGTTATAGTGGTACTAGTATTAGCAACTGCTTTCATTTGAATCATAATTAACTTACGGAAATTTATCAATGAGCCGCCAATTGCTATTGCATCAACAACTTTGAAATGATCAGACAGAATCCGCCACGTGACATGAATAAAATAATTTTTAATCAATATCACACTAAAAACTATCGCATTTGTTCAATATGAGAAAATTGAGTTCCATATTGCGCCCAAACATTACACATCAAAGAAGCCATGCAACTTAATGTGCCATTTAATCTGAAATGAGGTAGGAGAAACATTTGATACAATCCATTACGGGAAATACTAACTCTTCTGGATTTTTAGCCGTCATCAGTGCAACACACCTGTAAAGAACCAGTAACTCACATGCAAAAAAATCATCATCCGAAATACAGACATCTACAATTAATGAAATACATGCAGTTCAAATCTCATTCTCTAGAGCTCGCTTCCAAACTTTAAAACTTGCAAACACCAATGCAAATAGCTAATTCGTGTTTGCACATTATGCACGAAGGTGAGCTGCCGAATTTCCAAGCACATCCACCCACTGATAGTCTGTGTAGTGAGTTGCTGATTTACTGCACTGATGGCGGCTAAAAAACCAAAAACGCTTGCAGTTCAGCTTGAAGAAACTTCATCAGTGCTTGTAGCTCCCGCAATTATTCAAATCAAACTTTGCTCTCATCTCTTGTACTTCAAACATGATACAAACAATTACATCTAAGAACAACTTTTGGCTTTCAAGCAAGATTATTACAGCTATTTGATAAAGGTTGAGCCGCCATGGCATACGCAAACGCAACATCAATACGAAAAGAAATCCTTATCACTTCTGCAGTTGTTTGCGAGATTTCAATTTTTGCTGGTGTTTTCGCCAAAATTTAGCCTTTTCTGCAACAAGTTATCGCACAAAATATTCTTTCGTTACTCCCTTGTGCTCCCGAAACTTTTTGGTAGATTTTTCTTTCATGGTTTTTTTGGTAGATGCTTCTTGAAAGACACGTTCTGAAGAGTATCAAGGCAACCAGAACTCAATTCATAATAGACTCCATAAAACGCATTACAACTTTTTCATCAAGCATTCCCACCTAACTTTATTTCTTATTTCAAAACCTTGATTACTTGCGTTTCGTCCTGTTTCTTCAAGATTGACGAGAGACTCTAACTTCTTTGTAGAATAATCTTCTGCTCAAGCGTCAAGCGGATCTTTTAGAAAGCATCTGCTTTGAATTTGAATCCCCAACTTGCAGGATTTTCAAGGTCCCCAAACAAACTGCATAGCCCAGTTCACAATCTTAAAGAGCCCTACATAATCTAGAAAGGACCCACATGTTCTAAGGGTTCCGGTATATATCCTATAGGCCCTTTACAATATCAAGATTTCTATTCATATCTAAAAAGAGATATTCAAAATTTAAAGCAGTTGCCGTTCACAATCTCGAAGGGTTGCTTCACAAAATCTTATGGGTCCTTTTCAAAATCTTAATATGGCTCCGTTCACAAACTTAAATGGTCCATTCACAATCTCAGAAGGGCCCTTTCACAATCTTAAATGGGCACCTCACAATATAAAAGGGCCCTTTCACAATCTCAAAAGGGCACCTCATAATCCCAAAGGGCCCTTTCACAATCACAAAAGGGCCAACTCACGACCTCAAAAGTGCTACTGTACAATCTCAAGAGGGTCCCTTCGCAATCTCAAAAGGGCCCGGTTCACAATCTCAATAGAGCCCCTTCACAATCTTAAAGGGCCCCTGACGATCCTATGGTCCCACTGTATAATCTTAAAAGGGCTTCTTCATAATCTCAAGATGGCCCCTCACGATCTTAAAGGGGCCTTTCTACAATCTCAAAAGCGCTCTCTCACGATCCTATAGTGCCACTGCACAATCTGAAAAAGGACTCCTCAAGAGTGCCCCTCACGATCTTAAAGGGGCCCCTTCGCAGTCTCAAAAGGGCTCCTTGACGATCTTGAAGGGGCCTCGAAAGCGCCTCCTCACGGTCCAATCAAGCCACTGCACAATCTCAAAAGGACCCTTCACAATCTCAGAAGAGCCACTGCACTATCTCAGGGGGCCATTCACAATATAAAAGGGCCCCTCACGATCCTACAGTGCCACTGCACAATCTCAAAAGGGTCCCTTCACTATCTCAAAAGCGCCCGCTCACGATCTAATCATGCTACTGCACAATCTCAAAAGGGCACTTTCACAATCTCAGGATGGCCAGTCACAATATAAAAGGGCTCCGTCACGATCTGAAAGTGCCACTGCACAATATCAAGAGGGCCCCTTCTCAATCTCAAAAGCCTCATTGTCTTGAATGGCCCCTTCGCAGTCCGAAAAGGGCCCCTCGCGACCTTAAAAGGCCCATTCGCACACTCAAAAGGGCCCATTCAAAATTTGAAATAGTTCAGAATCCCATTTATTTGTTCCTTGGAAAAACATTTCTCACTACTTAGTTTATTCAGAGAAAAAACCGGAAGAGGTGCAGCCCTGGTTTTTCAGAGCTAAACAATTCCTATGGCTGAAGAGTATATGAAGTGTGGGACGGCAAAAAGAGTAGAATAATTTCCGTTCGCAGATAGACTTCAATTTTAGTGTACAAACAGCAGTGCTGGCTCCATGCATTCGATTTTTTTTCAAATTCAATGAACCGCACATGCACATATCACAACTGAAATACACCTTTCTTTATAAGAATAGTATGTATCTCTCGTGGACTTCAGCCTTGAGTAAAAAATCGACACTTTCTGTGTCGACAGATGTACACCCGTTTCACCCCACCCATTTTCAGTGGTATACCCATTTACCTCATTTTCAAATTTTCAAAATTAACATATTATAATGACGAACATAGAATGGCCTATTATTACATCACAATTAGGAATTTTTTAGCTTTTACAAGGATGCTTAAGTTAAGTCATGGTAATCTTTCCTTTGCTGCAATATGAAAGTTCGTGATCGTTTTTCTCAGTAACAAAAAGGAAATCGAAAGTTGATTCCATGGAAACAATGAAAGTTGTATATGGAACCAATTCTATCCGTACTTCATGCTATTATCACGCTATCATCATAATCCCAGCGAAATACGGAAATATCAATCCGCTTGGTTTCCAGATAACTTCAGGTGACTTGTACTCATTTCACCCCGTTTATCCATTCCACCCCAACCAACCTTATGAAAAATCAGATATCACGTTGCTTAAGAAAGAGCATCTGCCTCATTTTAACCTTTCAAAATTTATGAATTAAAAAGCACCGATGATTCCATTCAGTAGTCTACTCGTATACATAAAATGATATATTGACAAGATGACTAGTCAGCAAATAGGCTTATGACACAGACATTTTATTATGTGATATAGATAATCGATGTTGATAGTGCAAGCATAATCGAAATGTCAAAGCACAGGATACTCGCGCACGTTAGTGATTTACAATTAATTAAGCTGGTTCGAATTTGTCCGGAATCGTGACCGTCTATGAACAGAAAAGAATTCCATGACTCAAGTATTCAATGCATCCATTTCCAAATGCCGGTCTTGCGTAATAATGAAAGACCAGATGAAAAGTATGTCAAACCTGAGTTTATGGTCTCAGATTGTACATGTAGGCCTACATATCTACATTTAATGAAATACTAATAGCTAAATAAGACAGAAGCGGCGAGTTAATGATGCTTCCATCTTTGACTCTGAAGTCCAAAGCCCTGACTTCAAAAACCATCTGAAGTAAAATGGATTTGGTCTTTTAATTTACACAATCGTGAAATTTACTTTTTATCAAATAGGAAGTCACTTATAAATATTACTTTAAACTTATTGCACAGGAAGTCCAGGGTGTAATCTCCCCTTCATTTCTGACTTTAAGTACAGAGACATTATTGCTCCATTGATGAGCAAAGCACGATATGAAAAATCGCGGAATCTTTAAGTCTAAACACCCAAAAACCATTATCCAATGTGTTTACAACCAACCTTGTAGAGATCGATTCCAGTCCTAAAACGTTTGAAGACATACCTCTGGAGCACCAAGGCCGAAGAAAGGTTGACAGAACTGATGGTCGCTCAATATCAGGAAGCGTTCAGTATTCCAACTGAATAATTCTGTAATTGAAAAGTTTGTGAAGGCAAATCTGACGTGATTTCTGTCAATCGATGTTGTTTGAATAATATCTAATAGGTAAGACATTATAAAGCAACACTGTGAACGAAGTGGAAGGATGCTTCCGGCGGATTTGAATTCAATGAAATTGTCGCATTTAGCGGATCACTGTTTTCACATCTTTGCGTCAATGGGAAGGCACAAAGAATCAAGATTTCAAAATATGGGTGATCGAAGAGAATCTCACTTCATTCTCTTCATATTTTGATTCATTTGTATAGGCTAACGACTTGTGCTCAACGGAGAGATACGCCATGACTCGCAAATGCATGCACAGAGCACACACGAAACTAACCCCCTGATTTAATTTTAGTGACAATTAGCGCATTTATTGACATCTTATTTTCAATTTAACTCTCGATGAAAGCGAAGTTAAAATATGGTCATCACTAAGACAAACTTCTGAAAAAACATTATGTACAAGAACGGTATTATGAATATTGCTAAAACGTTTGGCAGTCTTTCTCAATACTCTTTTTGAGCATGACCGATAACCGATCGGCAAACGACTTGACACAAATCGGTCAATGTTGCGCATTTCCTCATGGATGATGCCTCTGAAATCCTAAATCGTTTGCGGTCTCCTTCCATAAACTTTATCCTTCAAGACGACGCCGTCATGGAAGAAGTCCATGGAGTCAGATCTGGTGATTTTGGTGGCCAATCCATAAAATCTTGGCAACCAATTCACCTCCCGTTGGATGTCTCTTCTACTAACCATTCTTGCACCTTCCTTGTATGGTGAGGTGCAGCTCCATCTTGCTGGAAAAAGCAGTCTCGTTGCTGATGCACAAGAGGAAAGAGCTCTTCTTTCAACAGCGCGAGGAACCGTGTCTTTCGGCATTCACCGTGCGGTCGAAAAAGGTCCGATAATTCCGTTGGATGACAGAACGCACCATTCATCGTCATTATCCTCAGGTATTGCTGTGGAGTGGAAGGCCTTCCTGATTTTGGAGCACCAGTAATGGAACTTGTTTCTTCGAACTTTTTGACTACTTTTGTTTCTTCCTTTGGGATCAAGAATGTCAAATTGTTTTGAAAATCTTCTGCTGGCCTCGGCTCCACTTCCATCACATCAACAATGAATTTTCACTGCCGCAATTCACTGATCCTTCGTTGAGCGCACAGTCATGTTTCACCAGCTTGTGAGCAGCAATAAGTCTATCACAGAAAGATCGCACCGCAGGATCTTACCATCTGCCATACTGACGTAATGCTGTGAATGAATGACTCGTACTTGAGATAGAGACAGACATTGCAAAACAATCTCGATAAAAGCTTGATGTGAAGCGATGATCTAAAGTTCGATTTTCTGAGCCCCATTTACATGGAAATAACAATTGAAACGGCAATCTGACAGAGAGGGTTTGAGATATTGCCTTGATGTGCTATATTTCTAATCTGAGGAGAAGTGGTGCAGAAATGGTGATGGTGTAAAGTGACATTGTGCGACATGTTAATTATTGATAAAATTCACCACCTCCACATAGAGGCAACAGATTTCACACTCTCGATCAACGAACGAATGAAAGATGCCACTAAAAACAGCAAAATTGCGATGAAATTCATTGGTATCTTTCTATATGAAAAATTGTGGCCGGCTTACCTAAAGACCGTTTCAATGATAATTGCACAAAAAAGCTACGACATTTTCAAATGAAATTTTCGTGTTGAAGTCCTTGATCAATTTTGATAAACGATACAACATATGAAACCTTATGTTCCACAGATTATTTTGACAAATATTTCGTTTTCATATGTGGTCAGCTGTGGTCAGAAAGCCTTATGAAAAAAATTGAGCGTTTCCTGTGATGCAGGATTTCAACATGAAGACGACAGAATTTTTTTTATGAAAGTTGGCAGAAAGCATGAACGATTAGTCAGCTTCATCATGACACAAAGTTTTTAGGATTGGCTGAATGTACAAAAAGATACAATGCTAATAAGTTTTACCGAAAAATTATTGCTAAGATAATCTCACAAGATTTTCTCGTTGATGAAGATGCTCAATTTCAATAACTTTTGTGCCATGTGAAAGGTTATGTCAAGCACCTTAATTGGGTAAAGCGTTTAGGCTATGTCTGGTCAGCTGTGGTCAGCAGACCAGAAAAAGACTTAAAAGTAATATGAATAATAGAGTAAAAACGACCAATCTGCCGAAGGAAATTATGTGTCGGCAACACGCAACATGTGTCGGAGAACCTGCTCCTTCATCAGGTGACCAATTTATGATTAAAAGACGCATGAAGATCGACATACCAGATAGATATCTCACACAAAATTTTCAATCATAAATTGATCGCCTGATGAAGGAGCAGGTTCTCCGACACATGTTGCGTATGAAGATAATTTCCTTTGGCAGATTGGTCGCTTTTACTCTATTTTTCTGATTAGCAATGCGTCTGCCCTCCCATGCTATCAATGCCTTGAACTTAAAAGTCATAATACTAATTTAACATAATAAAATTAAAACTTAAAAGTATGAATGTTTGGTCAATTCGCTCACCGACACTTACAGACGAAAATACGCAATACAGAAAAATAGATTATCATCATTGAATCAGGATCGTGTTAAGCTTTCAGATGATATAATTTTTTTCGAATTCGGATATCAATTTGTGCAATTTCATTCAATTTACACTTTTACCTAATTTTACACCACTTTCGCTTTAACAATGTTTTCAAATGTCAACTGCACACAACTTGACAAATTCTGTTGCATTAACGCTGGTGCTTTCGAGTTTGGGTTTAAAATAATGCTGGTGTTATTAGTTCCAAGAATATGTAGGTTTTATCAAAATCGGCCCATCCATTCACTGACAAACTTCAAATTTGTATTATTCCCATAGTCAGTCATTCCGTGAGTCATCATTTTTCTCACTTGAGGTCAGAAGAAATTCGAATCTCTGCTCAGACAAGGGCTTGTCTCGCCCCTGCACCCCTGACTGGAATCTTTACATCAAGCGCGCCGGCACCAAATTCTATTTATAGATTATTCCAGACTAAGGCACAGAAATAGAAAGGGAAGAACGATGTCTTCACCGTCAAACGCGTGCTTTGTTTACACCGACGGCGTTGGGCGATTAGGGGCAAGAAGCCAGAATGTTGATAACACCCGCTGCATGAGTTAATGACTTCTCGAGCTATTATCACACTTAATTAGATTCCTTTTGAGATAGTGATCATCAAGCAGACTTCACAGCTGGTTAATACTTATGTTTACTTATAAATTCGATGGTTGGCTGAGGGTACACATGAAGCCAGTTAAAGCAAAAGACGACAATTTGACTAAATTACTTATTATTGTTGATGCGTTTAAGCATATTTTCATTAAGCACATTCAGATTGAATCAAATTACACATAAAGTACTTCATCGATATAAAATGATAACTTACTCTCTGTGATCCCATTAATATCCTAAAACAAAACAAATCGTTTAAATAGCAGCGTCTATTGTCCGCGAAACAAAATCAATTTGGTGTGTTGCTGCCTAGAAGAATGTTGATTTGACAACAAATTGTACTTATAAAACGACTTTGCGTAATTAAAAAGCCGAACGCGCAAAAAAGCATTGATTATCAGGCGAATCAATGCGCTGATGTGATTCATTTCACTTGTGATAATAATACCAGCGTTGCACACAATGGTTACACGTGGTTGATCTCTCAGGCTGATTTGTGCTTGCAACAATAGTAGCCTTTCAGTCAGCCTCGCTGGGTTTCCCTAATGAATCTGTAGCGCGCGTCCTGACCACAGAACAAGGAGAAGGTGCTCCTTGTTCTGTGGTCCTGACATCAGTGCTATATTTAGAAGTCCTTGATAGAGCCACAGACTCTCAGATGCAAACATATTCATCTCGCTTTTGCCCCTAATGAAGGGAGATCGGCAGAATGTAAACAAGAAAAGTGGCCACGCTGTCCTGCAAGCCGATAAACGGGGAGACAGCGTTCTTCCCTTTCTATTTCTGTGGACTAAGGCGCGCCGGGAGCAAAATCTATTTATAGATCCTTCCGGATTAACGCGCGCCGGCACCAAATTCTATTTACAGATTCTACTCAATAAAAATCCGCATGATGAGTTTCATGCGCGCTGTAACCGAACAGAGTAATTTAACTTCAACGAGTACGTTTTCATCCTTTCATTTGGAATATTTTTTGCGTTATATTTGCACGAACGAATAGGACACAGGCCATATTTCCACAGAACTGATTTACGCCGTATCT
This sequence comes from Prostheceraeus crozeri, assembly GCA_907163375.1. Classification (NCBI taxonomy): domain Eukaryota; kingdom Metazoa; phylum Platyhelminthes; order Polycladida; family Euryleptidae; genus Prostheceraeus; species Prostheceraeus crozeri. The sequence continues at coordinate 231,767 of CAJQUW010004727.1, read as the reverse complement.
ATAGAAACGTCTCTTTCATGGAGTTTGTCTGAGCAGATAGTGTTTATGATATACGGCTGACGAATTACCACAAAAAAAATCATAGAAAAGTAAATGCAATCTCGCAGCCAGTAGGCCTATTTCGAATTCGAAATCTTACCCAGTTCATTCTGTAGTTATTTCATTTTCCGATGATATATTGTACAAGATAATAAAGCCTTCGCATATATTTAATTGTACATGACATTTCACCATCCCCGACATTCAATAGTACCGTACTTCAGAATTCTCATGCTCAATCAAAAATCTTCAAAATAAAATTCATACAGAGGCTTTGTAATGAATCATAGATAATAAAGCCACCTGCTTACAATTATCAAGCAAATATACCAGTAACCTGTATACTATGTTTAACATTTCAATATGTATACAACATTTCATAAACCATCAAAAGGGAGTTTATAGGTGAGAGTAGTACTACAGTATACTGTTTGTTACTACTCCGTTAGTATCCTAAAATGTACTTCATCAAATGCCAAAGCGCGCCGCGCCGGGAAGTGCGCTATTTATAGAAATTACAGGATCCCGGCGCGCCGGGATATGTTCTGTTTTTAGAAAATATCGCTTATCGAACGCGCCGGATTAATCCAGGAAAACATGTAAAGATTCCAGTCGGGCCTGCACATGTTCACAGCAAACAATAGCATTTTCAAAACGCCGTAGCAATGCTGACGCTCCAAGAATAAATGGTGCCGCTCATCAATGATGAAAAAGTGAATGAGTGACACGTGGGCCAACCTGATGTTGATATCTGAAAAAGCGTCGTGAAAGTAACAAAGCAGACAATCACTAATTACTTCATTTAATTAGAAAAATCACACCACAATGTTTCCTGAACCAAGTCTCTCAGCTGATCAAGTAAATAAGTTTATTGATTGACAATAGATTGAATTTGATGAGAATATACAAAAGATTAAAGCATTTTTTGTGGTGTGCAACGATTTATGAAATGGGCAGTACGTAATCAATACTAATTATTTCGATAATTTGAAAGGATAATTTTCATGATAAATTAATGGACAAATTAAAACATTGTTCGCATCAGTGAATCAAGATAATCATTTCATTCATAGTTTTGTTGTGATAAGTCAAGAGAGCACTCCTTCCTTTCATTGACAGAATGGAAAGTCAAGGCCAAATCACTCTATGAAACAAGATCAAGCATACGAAGAGAAATTAGATAGATTTGATGAAAATATCCACTGAGTTTTTACATGGGGAGATGTAGCTGCATGAGGAAAATCAAATTCAATTTGTTCCTCAAGATTTCGTATGTGCAGGAAATCTATTCTTGTTGGTGGAGAGATAGTGAACGCTCTTGATTTATTGTTATTTAGTTTGACCAAATCAATTTTATATTATAATTATAGAATCTGTTTATTGAGAATATTCAAATATGCGAATATAGTTTTGTTTTTCACGAACATGAGTGAATGACCTCCTTCAGGTCTTTTCTAATCGTCATTTCAAGAGAACGTATTTAGAGATCGTGAAAAAAAATTTTGTCGACCTCTACTTTGTGTGCTATCATTATCAATGGGAAATGCATTGGACACAAAACATGAAGCTAGTTGTGCAGACGTGTTTGTTTTCCAGTTTGTAGGACTATCCCATCTATGATTTCAACATACTATGCCGTTCCCTACCTTCAAAGTCGAATCGAGTCGTGATTCACGAATCAAATTGAATCATAGATACTGCACTTTATTGTTGTTCGATGCAGTCCAGCTTTGCCGTTCGCCAAGTAGGAGGACGTCCCGCCACATAAAAAATGATCTAGTTATTTAGGCCTGCATGTTTATTGAAAGATGGTGACAATTTGGCAGTCATATCGAAATAGGTCTAATTATAGTGTTTCAAAATACAAGTATACCGCTCTGTAAAACTAACCCATTTCGAATAAGTGAGACTTTACATCTGCCTCGTTTTTCCTGTTGTTCGATTGTTGATTAAGACAATGACGGTAGTCATCTGTAGCCTCAGGCCCAGGGTTGTAGAAAAGTTATCCGAATCACGCAGGACTTCTTTCTCTAGCTTTTATATGTTTATCCACGAAATTTGAAGTCCAGCAAATTTCCAACTGTCTTGCGCAGGAATTGGACCTCTGTCGAGCATGTCCTTTGAGAAAATCACCCCTTCCCTGTGAAATAGATTTACATCTTTGTAAAAGTTGCAATCACATTTGTTATTGTATTTAATTTACATCTACCAGCAGTTGTTGTTGCCTTGCTCTTGATTCTCTTCACCCTGACTATGCCTTCATAAAAGTAGTATCGCTTTGTTTTGATAGTCGAGCTGAATCCACATGGATTAATGGAAACACTGATATAGTGGCTTTCGTAGGAATTAAGCAGTTGGTAGCGTATTGAAGCAGTAAATTCGATTAGCTGAGTCAATTTTTTGATGAGCCCATCAATTAGCGGAATAGTTCTACTGCACGTTTAAGCACAGCTTAGTATTTAACAGTCAATAGTTGTTCACGTCTGTCTCTAAATATTATTTGTCATCCCACGGAACCGGTTATCATCCGAAAGAAATGCTATCTTTGGAATCCCACTCCGCCTCAAAATTGGCTATGTTGTAAATCGATTCCAATTTCACAATTTGTGTTCTATATGTATGTTGAAGTCGGTTCAGATCAGTCATTATTCACAACCTTCTGTACAACGCTCACGCAAGTATTTTTTCGCCTTAAGGTGTGTTTACATGTGCAACTTAATTGCTGAGAATTTTTTCGATCCATGATAAGTCAAAAGAAGAATGGGAAAACAATAGAAACGAAGGCACGCTCTCAACAACCTTCGTGCATCACCAGTCGGTTTTCAAACAAAAGAGGTGATGAATGGTGATAAAGAAAAATGCATTGATGTTATCTGCTTATCATCATGTTAGATGTCAGTAAAACGTATCAGTTGAAGCTGAGCGTCATTCAATCCTAAAGGTGCAGTTCGGTCAATTTCAGAAACGAATTTTATATATGAATATTGAAGTATTACTACGATTTCCCATCCTTGTCAGGCACACGTATGTGAAGTTGGCGCAACCACTCAGCGCAACCATTTTTGTTTTTACTGTGCCACTACCAAAAATCACATCAACCACACAATTCAAGGTCGCTGATTATGTGCCACTACTCGGTTTCACGAAATTCAGCCTCCTTTGGCCAGAAAACGGAATTCAAATTTCAAATTGGTTGCGCTGTGAAGTTGGCGCAACCAATTTTTCTGACTTTCATAAAAGCGCATCAAGCAACAAAACCCATGACAAACGATGAAATATCCATGCCTAATTATGTGCCACGCAAAAAATTAATAAAAATAATCGATCTTCATGGAAAAAATCAAGTTTCAAAATTTCATTTCACTGAAGTGTGAAGTTGGCGCAACCAAACTTCAACTCAGCACTCAGGCAGTTATGCTTTACATAAATAGCAACAGCGGATGTGCCAGGTCAATATTCATCAGAATCAATCAAACAAAAGCAGTCTTTCACCCGCTCTAAAAGAAAACATTAAACATCAAATCACATGACATAGCATATAATAAAATACTGCACAACCATCGCAACCATATTTCATTTCGAGTGTGCCACTCCTGAAATGCATGTTTCTTGTACAATTTGGGGTGGATGATTATGTGCCACGCATCAGTTTTACTAAATTCGGCCTCCTTCACTCGGAAAACTCAATTCAATGTTGATTTATTCAATATTAATCAATGTCTGATTTAGCGAGTGAATAGGTACAAGTGTTTGGTTGATTCTTATGAATATTGACCTGGCACACCCGATGGTGCTATTTACGAGTATTTGATGTGAAACGGCGTTTGAGCAGAGTAATTTCAACTTGAAAAGTGGTTGCGCTGGAATTATTGTGTGATGTAGTTGAAAATTGAATTGAGTTTTCCTAGTGAAGGAGGCCGAATTTAGTAAAACTGATGCGTGGCACATAATCAGCCACCCCAAATTGTACAAGAAACATGCATTTCAGGAGTGGCACACTCGAAATGAAAAATGGTTGCGCTGGTTGTTCAGTATTTTATTATAAGCTATGTCATGTGATTTGATGTTTAATGTTTTCTTTTAGAGCGGGTGAAAGACTGCTTTTGTTTGATTGATTCTGATGAATATTGACCTGGCACATCCGCTGTTGCTATTTATGTGAAGCATAACTGCCTGAGTGCTGAGTAATTTTGATTTGAAGTTTGGTTGCGCCAACTTCACACTTCGGTGAAATGAAATTTTGAAACTTGATTTTTTCCATGAAGATCGATTATTTTTATTAATTTTTTGCGTGGCACATAATTAGGCATGGATATTTCATCGTTTGTCATGGGTTTTGTTGCTTGATGCGCTAAATTTATGAAAGTCAGAAAAATTGGTTGCGCCAACTTCACAGCGCAACCAATTTGAAATTTGAATTGCGTTTTCTGGCCAAAGGAGGCTGAATTTCGTGAAACCGAGTAGTGGCACATAATCAGCGACCTTGAATTGTGTGGTTGATGTGATTTTTGGTAGTGGCACAGTAAAAACAAAAATGGTTGCGCTGAGTGGTTGAGCCAACTTCACACACGTGTCAGGCACACCTGCTCGCTAGTTTGCCTGCAAATTCATGTCAAAGATTCATGATGACGTCACAACTGCCGCTGTTGTCGGCTGATAGAGGAACCCTGTAGTTTGCAAGGAAGCAAATCTCTGAATGGACCTAAGGTAACTAGATTATTCTTGAATGAGATGTGACGTATCCGATGATAATAAAATGAAGCACATTTGGCTGATCACGATTCAACACATTCACGCCTGCGAGATGCAAAATACGACAAGTAATTGTTCGCTGTATGTTTTCTGTCAGATATTAATAAAATGTACATTAGCTGCATTAGAAATGTAGAATGAATACAAGAAATATGCCGGTACTGCAAGTCAACACAAAAAGTAATTATCTGGAACATCAAACATTAGACGAACTGGAGCAGCTTGACTCTCTTCATTTTCTGAAGAGTCATGCATCACAAGGTTATTATCGAAATCCATATCCATTTCACCTGAAGATATCTGAAGTTCGTCGCGAGAATTAGTTGATAGCTACATCTCAAATTTGGCCCGACTTTCATTCAGTATTTGCAGAGCATGTACGTCTTTTAGCGAGGGAAAATTTTGACTAAAGTGTGTCCCATTTTCTAGCACGGTGCAGCCTCAAAAAAGGCTGTCAAGTGGAATAAAGGCTGTCTGATTTTGCAATATTCCTTAAACATCACACTTTGTATATCTTTGATCTTTTATTTTATCATTTCATGTGATGCGTTCAGAATATGCAACACTGTGCCTCGTCGGTTTAATATGAGATCGTGCAATGTTAGTGCACATACATTTTTTCTGTCTTGGGAGGCAAGTTTCTTGGGATCATCCGTTTTGTTTGTGCACATGTATGCTCAGCATTGTGCCATTTCAGACATTTTGTATGTGTTCAAGAACATTAGCAAGTGATTTCATGTCAATGACTTAAGACGTATTTCTTGCAGCTCGTTTTCTCTCTGTGCATTGATCCTCTTGCGCCTAGCTGATTCGTCACCTAAGATACTAAAGTGGCGCATGAGGTCACTGGCACGTGTGACGTCATCTCGTCTCCTTAAGTTGATGGTTTGCCGCTAATTGAGGAATCAGAAGTGCATCAAAGTTCGCTAGATTGACTACTAATTATGCAAAGAAAAAGTCATTGAGACAAGGTTGAAAATTTGATCGAACTATTCCTTTAAGTTGACAGTTTTACTGACAATAACACGATAATAAATATCGTGATGCAGGATTTGTTCTTGCTGATAGGATTAATGCATTTTTCGTTGTTTTTTAATCAAAGCTCGAGGGGAGAGGACGAGCCTATGCACCAAGGGTGTCCCTCAGCTGAAGATTTAAGTCAAAGAAGCAGAAAATGGAAGAACGAAAAGTGAGGATGATGACACAATATAACTAGATGACTGGGACGTTGTGAGATTGTGAAGTAAAAAGATAAATAATTCATAACTGCATAACTAAGTATAGAGATGATGAAAATTGATGCAAGGTAATAGACAATTCCATGAATAACGCATCGACGTTCTGACCTAAAGTCGTCATTTCTCTACATGGAAGAAGTGCGACGATTTCCATGAAAATTGCACCATACCATGACAGGTAAACCTGGAATATTAGTCACTTTTCAAATATTTAATAGTAGTATACCGCCTTCGACGCCGGAGGTCAAAACGTGCGTATAGTCTGTGCGTTAGAATGACCTTTGTAATTTGGACTGTTTCATACATAGATTTCTCAGTTCTCAGTTTCTTCTATTATTTGGATTTTTGCGACTGTAAGTTATTTTAAGCAACTTACAAAAGTTTCAACTGCAAAGCATTTGAAATTCCGAAAAATGTCAAATTATGTGAAAAAAGTAAAAACTAAAAAATTGAACTACATGTCAATGTAAATGAACAAAACAAACTGCTTCTCTTCTACATATATCTGAAATGTTTTCACTGATACGCATGTATGGAAACTTCCGCATTGTTGTTAATTGCCTGTGAATGTGCTTTTAAAGTTCAGAAAATGAAAATCGCATTTCAGTTTTTGATTTTTCTATATTTAGGAACTCGTGCTTTAGAAAATTGCTTAGCCAAAATTAGATAACGAAATATCGATGAATGTAAATAATATAAAAAAAGTGATTGTCTGGGAGTTCCGCGGATTTTGAAGCCATGCGTTCAACCCCCCATGGGCACGTCTCCTGATGGATAATTTTACTTTATTTGTGATGTTCAATGAAATTGGCACGCTTCACATTGAAATTTGCTCTCTAAAGAAAAGCTGTGCAATTTACAATGCAACTATAGTAGTTGATCTAAGTACTGTAATTGAAATAAGTAGTGAAAAATAAATTGACCGAATTTTTAGGCCTTCAAGCACTAGCCTCCAGAAATAATAAATTTCGAAATCGTCCACCGGACGGCCGCCTCGGAGAAGTAAATAATAGGCTGTTTTTTTCTACGGTTTTTCAAACTATGCAATTACGTAAACGATGTAACGGTCCCTTTTTACTTTAAGAATAGATAGAAAAGCACTTTCCTTAAAGTTGACAATGATCTTCAAATTATGTGGGTGTTTACCTGCAATAAAATTAAGAAAAACTTATCGAACAAAAATTCTTCAGTCATGTGTAGTTTACCGCTTTGCTTGTGAAGTTGACCCTCGCGCTACCTATAATGGCAGAACCTCGTGACACACGAGCGCTAGAACTAAGGGGCAGTCCGTAAATGTCTGATATCTCTGCAATGACCAGACATCCAGTGCAGCTGTAATTTTGAAAATTTAAAAATCCTAGCTCAAGCCTCTGATTTCTTTGACTTAAATGTTGTGCAGGCTTTATGCATAAAGATGTTTAACCCTGATGGATGATCTAAACAGACATCTGAACCATGATGGTGCATTTTCTAGTTGTAAACTTATTCAGGGCTGCCACTCCGGTTTTAACCGGAATTCTGGCTTTTTTAGACTTAACTAAGCAGTGGGAATGTATTACCAAGGAACAAATAACTTGGATTTTGAAGCATTTTAGGGACCCTTTTGAGATTGTGAGTGGCCTTCTCAGTTTGTGAGGGGCCTTTTAGAGATCGTGAGTGAGGCCTTCAAGATTGAGAAAGGGCCCTTTAAGATCGTGAGAGGGCCCTTTTGACATCGAGAAGGGGCCTGAAGAAGAAATGATCTTCAGTTACTACTGAAGAAGAGAGACAGCATCTGAGAGAAAGGAGAGTGGAGGTGACAAGACGTTGCAACGCCTGCTGAGAACAGAAGGAAAACGGAAGAGGAGGAAGTATAGACAGCGACAACGACGCCACTTTGCCTATGACCTTCCTTATCAGCCAACAAAGACAGTCCTAGATGGAAAGAAGGACGGGCGATTGCAGTGTAATTTTTAAATATCAGAAGTATGAGATGACGGTGATCATTGCACTCATCTTTACCGGTTACAGAGGGATGGAAGATGTCGATCACAGACTCACAGAAACTCAGGTTTCCGATGTCTCAATCTTTCTAAGATGTTCACAGATACTTTGTTATCATCGCACTGTACTAAGCGTTTGTGAATTGATGATTCGGGAAGACTGATGGACTCTGTTACACGTGTGTTAAATTTGCGTGTAGTGCTGCCGATGTAGAATTATTGGCATTTGCTGTAATGGCATGTACTGTGCATATATATTTAATACTTGTCATAATTGAATTGTATTTATCTTGTGTCAGCCTGAGTTTGTCTTAAGTAATTTGAGTAAGACTTATTCATTTTGCTAACATTATCTCTACAATGCTACTTAAGGAAAATCATGATTTTCATTGTGTGTTCGCTCAATACTTCATTTGATCCCAGCAGGTTACAGTTAGCTTCAAAACTCAGGCTGACACAAAGTTCGCTAAATGCCTTAATTTGAGAAAGTTAGATGCGAGATTTCTACCATTGCATAGGTCAAGCACATTGACTTTGTGTGATTGCAAAAATCTATTGTCAATTTACATATTGGCCAGCGTACTTTTCAAAACGATAATTGCTCAGACTTAATTTGCCTACATTACTACATGAATCTCGTGTGTTTATAATTTTCAGTATTCTGATCTTTTGGGTTTCCTGACGTGAAGAGATGATAGGGGCACATAATGTATACATGTAATTTGCAGTAGCTTATCTGTGTCGCTTCTTTTTTTTAAAAGAACATGCTTTTGCTGCAGGTGCAAGCTCTAATGTGACAATTACGTCTGGGAATGAATTGAAACCACCTTTTGAAAGTGTCTTTTTTGGCAGATGGATTTGATCGTCTTTAATAGAATATTTATGCAATGATTACCTAATATGCACATCGCGCAAGTAATATTTTTAGAAATTATATCAAGTTTCCATATCAATTGATTATCTGTATTTCTTAAAGGACAGTAGAAAAAACTGCTTTCAAAACTTAACCATGTCCATAAACATGGTTTTAAAACTTGGCTTTGTATATTGTTTCAAAAAATTGCTCTCAAAGACAACGGTTGCAAGCAATCTTTTTTAAAATATGTTATTTAAGATCCCGGTAAATGATGAGCATGAATGATCTAGATCAGTTGATAGGCACATTGGTGCTTTATACAGCTCGAGAGCAGATAAGACAAGTAAACCAATAGTGGTTCATGGTTGCTAGAGAGTCGAATGCGACGGCTTAGGACACTTCAGAGATTTAGTGATTGGTCAGCTAATATAAGTATGCAGTAATAAAGATAAGATTTATCCAACTTTTGAGTAACATACTATCGACAACACGGGTGCCACTATATGTCACTCATGAGAGCATCTTTTGAGGTTGGCGACACATACGATATGTTGCTCAATTGAAAACAAAGGATGGTGAATGCTGGAATAATAGAACAATTCAGTGAAAAGAACCTAGCGAAACAAAAACATCACGAAGTCATCACAAGACATGGCTTTTAAACCCTGGTTGGATGTGAGAAACTAATGGGCCACACATCTTGTTTTATTTTGTATAGCCTAGTACAGCACTATTTCTTAACATGTATCTGAGTGTGTGTGAAAGGACCCCCTAGTGTGATTGAATCAGCGGATCTTAGCTTTGCAATGGCATGCCTGATTATGACAAAAGACAATTATCTTCATCCTTCTGCAATCTACGTTGATTGTGATCTGTAACAGCAATTTGCATGTTTTTTGTATAGTTTTAGATAGGATTTCTGAGATTTTCAAATGCATGTAGTGTATGATCAAAATTAGATTGAAATGTCGCTTTATGCTTAGTAACACAAAATTCTCACAAGACCATTTCATTTATGTTGGTTATACTAGCAAGCTATCATTTACTTTGATGCAATATGATCGGAGCCTGATAATTTCACTGCAGTACACAAGTAATCGTATTAGACGAGCATGAACTTATGTAATATATTTAGCGGATGTTAGCGGATCAATAAAGCTCCGCTTGCCATTTTCCAGATTTAGCCGACTAGCGCATAGCAGAGCTAGCTTAGCGCGTTAGCGTTGCCCAACACTGAGTTTACGCACTATTGAAAAGCGCAAATACTTTTTTGAAAGCAGTTATCCTCGCCTGTATTTTGACGTACATTTCATTTTCAAATCTATCATTTTGACATAAAATTTTTCGCATGAGAAAAGTGGCGATGTTAGAAGTGCATGTTATGTCCACTACATAATAGGCTTAACAATTGCAGACGTGTGAACAACATTAGGCAAATCACAGCTGAAGCCATGAAAGTAGTGCATGACAAAGATCACCAAATGTCTCAGCAAGCACTTCAAGATAATTCATTACTTTTGCTGTGCGTATTTTAATGTTATAATTTTTGCTTGATTGCATTTGATATTTAATACATTTTTTTAATGGCTGATGACTTTACTAAATAAGTAAACAGTTTATGAGTATTTAATGACTTTTGCAGAAATGGCTGACCAACAATATACATATGGAAATGAAAAGGTTGAAATGCAGCCATCTCAACCAGCAGTTCAATTCCAACCTGGAATGGCTCCAGGCCCTCAAGTTAATCCTGCCATGGCTGGAGCTTTGGCGGCAATACCACCGGGACTTGAGTACTTGACAACTCTGAAGGACATTTACATTCAGCAAATATTTGATGCTCTCGAAGGTAAGATTCTTGATGATCGATTTGTCTTCCAAACATTAAGCGACTATAAGACTACGTCTAATTTACATTTTTAAGCCCGATAGTACTCATCATGCGATACGTTAGTTCGCTGAACTGGCAAACTTTGTAAGCCTTACAAAGATAAGCAGCACTCGTACTGCTTATCTTAGTGCTATGTGCCGGATTTCTTAACAATAATTCCGTAGCGCGCAACGCTATTGCTAGTAAATTTTTTCGTTAATTGGTAGTTGCAATCATGATACCTGCAACCACTAGCCTTACACTGTATACAACCAAGCACGCTGAACCAACAAAAGCATCAAAGCAGGCGTCCCACAAGGAGGAGTTCTAACCCCTTCCTCATCAACCTTCATATGCAAGACATTTCTCGTCCAACAGACACAACATTTAAAACACGCTGACGATATCACCATCACGACCACTCACACAAATATCAAAACAGCTCAAGACAAACTCCAACTTTATCTCAACACTGCTCTCATGGACTCAACAAATCAGCCTCCATCTCAACCACAACAAAACTCAACTCTCACTCAACCGCAGAAGATCTCCATGAACACAGTACAAACCTATCACTCACTTTTGGCCGCACTATTGGTCTCCGTGACATAGTGGTGAAGTGCTTGGCTTAAGGATCTCTCGGTCCATTGGTCGAGCTCCGAAAGTGTCATTGGAAGTCGGCAAGAAGGCCATCTGGGCTTAAAGATCGCAACGCCCCAGATAAAAGTCTGACTTTTTTGACGGATTTTTTTACAGAATTTTCACCCCTAGCACAGTTATGAGCCATGAACGACGCTTGGGGTTACTCAATGAAAAAGTAACAAATTGCATTTTTTTAAATAAATAAAAGGAAGTAAAATAATAAATCTGTCCCCATCAGAAACCTGTTCGCACGCCTCTTGAAAGTATCTAGATTGTATTGGTCAGGGAAAGTGGTCGGGGGGAAGCTGATTCCAAAGCTGTGCCGCGAATAAAAAAGCTTTTCGAGCGACTCATAGTACGTGCGCGTTCGAAGCTCACATAATGGCATGTGAGTGCATTAGCTCTGTGTGTGCTTCTGGAGAAGATCGTAGATTTGGGTACACACTCATTTACTGCCGAGCTGCTTCTACCGAAATAGTATCTGTAGAATAGGCTGATTGGAGCAGCATCCCGTCTGACGGGGAGCGGCTGCAACTTGTTAGCAAGCTTTTCACCCATAAGATTCTTCAGGCGTTTCTCAACCCATTCAAGGAGGTTAAGATGCGTTTCTGGGGCGTCGGCCCACAGATGACAACAATACTCCATCAGTGCACGAATAGTGGACTTGTAAAGATAGCAGACAGTCTGTGGTGGAAGAGCTACTGGCACGATAGAGACTACCAATGCGTTGAGGTGCCTGCTTGCTGATAGATTGGATGTACAGTTTCCATGTCAAGTCTTTCGTAGCCGCCAATCAAAGGAAGGAGATGGAATCTTGTTCTTTGATTTTATTATCTTCTTTATCCTATTTATCCTTTATTTTATCTTATCTATCCTATTATGAGGTCTTCATTGAGAACATCGCATAACTGTTGACGTTGCTGAGTGCTCTTAGCTAGTCGCTTTTTGGAATTGAAGAGTGTCGTGTCATCTGTATACATCTCCAATTTACTCACTAGGCAGTCTGGAAGGTCGCTGATGTGCAGCAGAAAAAGAGTGGGTCCTAAAATTGACCCTTGAGGAATTCCTGCATCGACAACCTTGGCGGAAGACTTTTGGCAATCTAAGACGACAGACATCTGCCGATCACTAAGGAAAGAAGCAATAAGTTTAAGGAGTTGATCATCAACTCCATGGAACTCAAGCTTCCTAAGGAGTCCTTGATGCCAGACTTTATCGAATGCCTTTGGAATATATACTGGACAACTGATCTCGTCTCACCTTGTCTGTCAAGGACACGACTCACATGTTCAGTGACATGTGAAAGAAGATCTGCAGTTGATCGAGTGGTTGAAGCCATGTTCTTCTGATAGAAGGTTCTGAGTTTCAAGGAAGTTAACAATATGTTGGTTAATCACTGCTTCAAAAATCTTGCCAGCAATTGGAAGCAGGTTGATAGAACGTTATCTAGGGAGATGGAAGAGGATTTGTTCCTATTGTTGACACTTGTAATTCCTCCAGAAGTCCTTAGACCAAAGCTTTTGTGTATCAAAGGATTTCCGTACATACAAAGCGCAACTGCTTTTGGCCTGATGTATGGTTTCCTTGCAATTTCTACGTGAGGTTTTGTATAATTCAAGATTGACGGCGGTACTGTCACGCTTGTACTTATAGAAAAAGTGGTCACGCTGGCAGGTTGCAGCTGCACATTCTGGTGTAAACCAAGGTTGGGAATGGGGCTTCATTTGGAAAGTGCGGTGAGGAATGTAGGCCATCATTCCTGTCTGAAGCCATTTTCAATTCTTGCGTCGACTTGTGGACGTTATCGCTCAGAATCGAATTCTCAGCTTGTAATTGAGTAAGAAAAGTGCGGAAACCACACCAGTCTGCTTTGGAGAATTGATAAACTGTTCTATGGAAAGGCGCAGACGGTGTGGAGTAAGATGGTGCCAGAAACTGTGATAACGCAGTGATCAGACGTGCTGAGAGGAGAAGTAACCTTGTGTGAAAAACAAGTTGGATTTGGGTGAGAAATAGGTCAAGGAGATATCCAGTATTCCCAGTTCGGTCAGGCACTCTGATAGGACAAGTGATAATTTGACTAAGGTTGTGGGAGACAGCAAAATCCTGGCTGCCTGACTGGAGAGAACAGTGGTGCGTGAGTGTACAAGCCAGTCAACATTATGCACGTTGAAGTCACCAAAAACGCAACCTCAGCGCTGGGATGCTCTTGTAGAAGAGAATCGATCTTATCAGAAAGAACACTGAAAGTGTCTGCATTGGTTGATGGAGAGCGGTATAGGAAAAATAAAAGAAGTGGTTTTCTGTAACGGCGCAATGAAGGCAAGATACTCATGCATTGGACTCAAGGGAAGGCTTGTCTTGCCATAAACTCCCAAGACCATAGCAAGGTGCTTTATCCATCCGGTGAAATATGTATCCATCAGTAGTAACATCGCTTGATGACAGACTGGGATCTAACTTTTTGGAGGAAAATGCTGATGTCGTCGTAATTGGGCCTCAGTCCTCTTGTGTTGCTGAAGCAGATCTTGAGAGGGGTTTTTAGCTTGACGGCTTGACTACGTTTCTTGTGTGTCTTTCTCATCTTCATAATTTCTCGTAGAATATCAATCAAATAAGCAGAAATCATGCTATGCAACAAAGTGATACAAGAAACTTTATAAGGCATCAGAAAAACGTAAATAATAGCAACAAAGCTGCAATAAATAATATGCAAAGAAGACACTTATAGACACATTTCATGTCGCAAAAGCTTGAAGAAACCCAAATGAGAAACCCTTTGCCGTACCAATGGTTACAAGTCATGTAGGCCACAGAGGAACCGGATACAGCTTCACGGGCAAAACCCCTCAGCCTGTGAAGCTGTATCATCGACAAAGCCTTATCATCACTCAGCGAGTCAACTTACAACTCAACAACAACCGAATCCTGGGTGTTAACGTAAATACTCAACAGTCTGTATTTTCACAGCACACGTCAACAACATTTGCGGAAAAGCAAAACAGACCCTCAGCATTCTCTCATGCTCACCTGAATCAATTGGGGACAACCGCAAGAGACCATCGTGGCCACCTACACGGTCATCAGGCGTCCCTTGTCTGAATACATGTCCACAGTCTGGTCACCAATCATCTCACAAAAAAGAAATACCGACAAACTGAAAGCAATACAGGACAAAGCGCTTAGGATTGCCACAGGATGCATACACGACACAAGCACACAACACCTACACGACAAAATACACGTCCTCCCTATTGTTAAACACCTCTCACTGCATGCAAAACAAGTTTTAAACAAAATTTTCAATATCATCCTCTTCACCTCCTCTCCCAACAGCTATCTCTCAGACAACGAAAATCCGCAAATCTTCACCACAAGGAAGAACACCTCACCCTCAATCACAAAGTCATCCAGCGCGACAAAAATGCAACTACACAAACAAACGCAGCTACTTCAAACAAACATCGGCACATACCTAGCACTAGCACACAAACAAAACAAAATCTTAAACTCAATCCACCGACAGCTCACAAATCAGAGCAAACACTCGACAGACTAGCATGCGGAACACTGACACAACTCCGCACCAGCAAGTCAAGAATCTTTTAAGAATATCTACTTAGTATGAAACCCTCTGTCCATTCTTCTCCTCTTTTCCCCCCCCCTCTGTAAATCACAAACGAACAACACAAAGTGTCTCTTCTGTTGCACACCCATACACAACACTCAACCTTGGTGACTGTGGGTTGTCCCCCATTAGGTGTGCGGAGCTCATCAGCCGATGGAAGCGGATGATTGGAGCGCCTAGTACCTGACGTTTCCGTGGACCCCTTCCAATAGGTGCAATAAAAGGTGCTATTCATCAAGCCACTGAACATGTGAGTCGTGTACTTGACAGACAAGGTGATCAGTTTCCTTGTATGTTTCCAAGTCATTCGATAAAGTCTGGCATCAGGAACTCTTTCGGAAACTTACGTCTTATGGAGTTGTTGATCAACTCCACAAACTTCTTGCTTCTTTCCTTAGTGACCGGCAGATATCTGTCGTCTTAGATAGCCAAAAGTCTTCCACCAAGGTTGTCAATGCAGCAGTTCCAGACTGCACAGTGAGTGAATTGGTGATATATGCAGATGACACGACAGTGACAATCTTCAATTCCAATGAGTGACTAGCAAAGAACACTCAGAAACGTCAGCGGTTATGCGACCTGTTAGTTTACCTGTTTAAATCTACAACAAAACATAGGGAAAGTTGATTTTTTTGTAAAACAATAATGTTGATGTGTAGCAGATCGATACATTCAATTTTTGAGTGCCTTTTAGCCTTCTTAGCAAGCATACATTATACGGAAAATGGTATTTTCTTCAGTCACCGTCTTCTAGCACAATATCAGTTGTACTAGGAGGCGGTTTTATTGTCGCCAGCATTGTCACACTTTGTACTCTCAAAACTGCTGTAGAGCTCTCAAACTCGCCTACTGCTGCTGTGAAAACTTGGTCAACAATCTACTTTTGGTGTTAAACTATGAATATAGTGTTAGTTTTCATCTTGGACATTGATTTTCGTCGAGTTACCGCAACGTACATGCATGAGCATGATATGAACAACTACTAAATGAATTTCAAGCATTATGCACCACTGGACACACAGAATCAACATTCATCTGATTACAAAATTATTTTGTTGGTAATTTCTACGCTCTGAGATCAGAGGATGGGAGGGGGTCCAGTGAACCCCCTTGGCCTTATCTACCATACTTCTACTGATTCAATTGGAGGTAACAGCCATGAAATTAAATAAACAATAGATCAAATTGCCATGCAAAAGTTGTGCGGCTGGTAGGATTCGAACCTACGACCAAGGTTAACTAGACCTGTGCTCTAACCAACTGAGATACGAGCCATTTACGCGACTCTGTCAATTGGCAGGATCAAACCCTCACCACCACACATCAGTTGTCAAGGCAATAATAATCAATGGAGACATAACACGTCACAATTGTGACCGCCGACATTAAGGCGAGTAGCGGGGATCGATTGTCCACCAAAGCATCTTAAGCCACGTCGTGAATGCAATTAACAACAATGAAATTAAATAAACAATAGATCAAATTGCCATGCAAAAGATGTGCGGCTGGTAGGATTCGAACCTACGACCAAGGTTAACTAGACCTGTGCTGTAACCAACTGAGCTACGAGCCACTTACGCGACTCTGTCAATTGGCAGGATCAAACCCTCACCCTCACAAGGAAATATCACAAGCAGGATCACTTTCAAAAATGATTTTTCATGTGCATGAGCGGTTGACACACCTCAGCTCAAAAAGTAAAATAGAATATAAGGCTGCGGCTGTGCACTGTACCCTCTCCGGTTTTTAGAGGGGTTTTCAGATTTTGTGTGGTTTTTACAGTTTTTTAAACTGTGATAGTTATGGTTTAGGTAGGTGTATTTGTGACCGGGTGGCATCTGCTGACCTGGTTAAAAATTAGCCGGATTTCTCCCTGTTTAAGCCATATGTCTGTGACACGAAACGTCGGAGCAGATTTCTGTTACTTTTCCTTAAACCATGTCATTTCGCCTATAGAATTTGTTGTAGAGTGACTCTAGTATTTATTCCTTCAATTGTGACATCTTACACAATTACGCAAAAGGGTAATCGAGTAGTAATTTGATCCACAACGAAGATAATCATCGCACGCAATCACAAGATGCACTGAGCAACTCTTTTCTCGAGACATAATTTCATCCACTTAATTACCACACTTTACTACAGTATAAAAAATAATGTCATGAAAAATTTGAAATCCTCATTATCACCATGAGTCGCGGAAGTACATGTAATTACAGCACTGGCTCGAAGTCACTTCCTCAGTCTGTTTCTGACTGCGGTTTGGTGCACTGCCACCGAAATGAATTTGCGCTCAACAGCCACATTCGATGTAGGGCAGCCTTCAATTTTTAGAATTGAATCAGCTAATTTTCTTGCTGCATCCTTTCGTGTGGCGAGTGTGTCTCGGACATATCGCCATTCACCAGTAGTTTGGGCTAAAAAGTCTTGTATCCGGGATACTTAAATTTGTATAATATCACACAAAATTCGGCGGTATCAAAAGATAATCTGTTTAATCAGGGTGACCTGCTTGAACTGGTGGGTTTTTATCAACGTATGTTTCCATACCTGTTTAAACAGGGTTTCAATGGTTGGTGTTTAAACCGTTTGCCACCCTGATTTCCGACAAAGGTGAATGAAATCGAAATAGTGACCAAGCGTAAGGGTTTTGCTACACGCAATAAATGAATTTCAATGGAACTAGCTATCTGAGTCATTGCTGTAACTTCACATCTTAAAACCATCTCCTGATACAACTGTTTTGTGCAAAATGTCGCAGACATATAAAACCAATGTCGTTGACTTCCGTATCTGTTTACTGAGAAGGCTGAACCACACTCGAAAGCTCAAATGTATCGATCAGCTGCACGTGAACATCGTTGTTTTAATTAAAATCAACTCTTCAAATGTTTTGATATCGGTTTAAGCAAGTAAACCAGGGATCGCAACTTTCCGTTTTTCCGAATTTTTACGAAATTTAGTATAATACACATTTTTAAGATTTATGCATTCAAACTTCGGTTTTCCTGATTTTCCGGTTTTTTAGTGAGATCCAATAATGATCCTTGAGGTAAACTAAGAATTTGCTATGGCGCATCACTGGAACGCCCTCTCACGTCTCTGAGTGTGAAAAGCTTAGGTCTCTGGAGTTAATGAAGACCTACACAAGATCTCCGAATGGGGCGTTTCTTTCCATCCTTCAAAAACTCAGAATACTTTGCGCTCACGACTTAAAAGAGATGATGACCGGCAAGGTATTAAGATGCCGGATGACAGGATCAGAGAAAAAGATTCCACCTGCTCTCTTTTAGTCACCGGCTACCAGCGGCTTACTGCGGAAACCGATCATTAGTAGGCAATAACTTGTATTGTGAAAGCATAGAATATCTGATTTTCTCTTCTGTTCATTTAAAACAATCTTATTTTACAATTTTTTTTCTCCGAGTAACCTGTACTATCATGGCTCTGCTGTGCCTCTTATTTTACAATTTTTTCTCCGAGTAACCTCTACTATCATGGCTCTGCTGTGCCAGTCGTGAAAATTTTGTGGAAGGTTGAAATCGTTGGCGTGAATTTTCTCTTGATGAGATTCGTGTGTCTCCATTTAAACAAGTTTTGGGAATTGAAAATTACACTTTTATCAGTCATCCGTGGTGAGTATGTTGGAACCCAGAAAAACTGAAACTTTACTCTCTAATTCGTTCCTGATGTATGAACGCACTGACGTATCAACGCCCTGAAATTTCAATTTGTGTTTCCATACTTCATCTCAACCCAACAGGCACACAACAATCATTTACTCACGAGGAGTTTCCTATTATAATTAGTGTGAACTATCGCTGAAATTAATTATATTAAAGGTGTCCTCACCAGAGCTGGAACGGGACTGATTTTCTCGACCCGGGCCCTCATCGACTCCAAAATAATGGGCCCGGGAAGTTAAATGATCAAATGAGGAAAATTTTTCAAAATTCAGACAAGAAGTATTGGTCCAGGTACTAGATATTCCAGACCCGGGCCCAGCCCGACTGCTTTCAGATTTTTTCTGCCCCTAGCCTGGCCCTTGTTGTTATTGCTTTCATTTCTTCTGGCTTGTAGACTTGGTGGGTAAATCAGTGGCTTCAAGGCCAATTTTTGTATAATTAGTTATGTATAAATCGTCGATGTATCTTAAAGTATTGGATAATAATCTTACTAGACCGTTTTCTGATTCTTCATTAAATTAGTCATAAAAATAAATCCACAAGAAGAGGACTACAATTGCCACCCATAGGGATGGCTCTTATTTGTTGAAAGACTAATCTACCGAATGTAACAAAAACTTTGCTTATAATGAACTTTCTGGCTTCTATAAAAATTAATCTTTAGTGAACGCACTATAGCCTTGATACCTGACACCAGATAAAGAACTTTCAAGACCTATGCAAAAATATTTCCGATTAGAATCGTTGAAAATTGAGTCGACCTAACGCGTCCTCGGAATCTATGCATTTGTGCCCTCTAAAAGTGGATACTATTCCTATATTGGGAGTTACAAGTAGATTTTAATTCAAACATAGTTATGCATAATGATCTGCATGTACACCAATGCGAGAATAGATATATCTTAATATCATGTTCCATGATATCTTGAAACTATACAACAATGTACAAATTTTCTATTTTTTCATTTCTCTATCTAATATAGGAATAGTATCCACTTTTAGAGAGCATAAATGCATAGATTCCGAGGGCGCGTTAGCGCACGAGGAATCTATGCATTTATGCCCTCTAAAAGTGGATATTATTGGTATTCTAACCCAATGAAGATGAAATCTATGTCACTGCCTATAATCAATGATTCTGTGATATGTTTGTAAATGAAAATCTATGTTAGATAAAGGATATCTTGAAATCTCTAATGCCTAATTGCCTAGATATTACTGCTAATGTGTATGCATGAATCTTCCCAAAATAGTGATATTTGCTTCATTTGTATGTATAATTGGCATAGAATTTACGTGCCGGGCAATAATGCAGTTTTTTATCCAATTTTATTTCAATGGAAATTCAGCGGGCAATAATGCCAACTACTGCATTATTGCCCGCTGAATGATAGAGAAATCCATAGCAATTTCATCTTCATCGGGTCAGAATATTGTTCATTAGTTCTTATCTGATAAAAGCTTTATTAAGCAATATTTATGTCTTCTGGTCGTCACAATTTTATCAGATAAGTTATGAAATTCAATCCTCCAACGTTTCCCGCGAATCCTACACCTGAACAATGGGAGTGGTGGAAACAATGCTTTATTGATGGTCTAGAAATAAATGAAATCAAGGAAGACAAGCACCGGCTCACTTACTTACGGTCTAGTACTGGATCAGATATTTACATCATACTTAAGAATGCGAAAACTTTTAACGAAGCTGTCCAAATTCTTGACAAACATGTTCGAAAAACTTCTCGAGTTATTTATGCGAGACAAACTTCTTACATGCAAGCAAAATCCAGATGAATCGATCAGTGAGTTCGTAAAACGCCTCAAAGTCCTTGGTGAACAATGCGATTGTAAAGAAGTTGATACGTTAATCCACAAAGAATTACTGCTCCGGGATGGTCTAGTTTCGGGACTTCAGTCTGACTTGATTCGCACTCGATTGTTGGAATTAGACGATGACAAAGCTACATGAGACGAATGCATTTTCTTGGCTAATGCTATCGACGTATCGAACAATTATTCCAAATCTTTTTCCGAACCGACCAATAGTGATAATGATCAAGTGAGCAGCATTGCAGCAGCAAAACATGGACGTTTCATCAGAAACGAAAGGAAAACGCCTGCTTCTTACTCCACAAATCAACAATCATGTCCATTCTGTGGCTTCAAGTGGCATACAAGAAACCATTGCCCTGCTCGGAATTCTCAGTGTTACAAATGCAATAAACTTGGACATTGGGAAAAGGTTTGTCGATCACAAGCTACAGCTGTTCAAAACATTGAAAACGAAGACACAAGAAACGCAAGACTCGCTTCAGTCATGTGTGCAGCCGGGAAAGTTCGCTCAGTCTACTATCCGGTTACCATCAATGGTAAGACAACTTTGATAGCATTGATTGATCCTGGATCAACAGATACCTTTATTCGCAAGGATGTTGCGAGAAATCAGAAACTTAACGTAATTCCATCACACTCGTTGACACAAATGGCAAATTATTCGTCTTGTGAAGTTATCGGGTATGTAGATATGACTCTGGCTATCAATGAAGAGCTATATGAAGTTCGAGCCAAGGTAGTCGAACACCTTATTTCAAGCATGATAGTGGGAATGGACGTGTTGTCTGAACATGAAAAGGTAGAGTTACGTTTGTATGGACCCCGGCCAACACTAACGTTGTCAAACAAGAATGAATCAAATCAAAATCAATGTTGCACAATTTTCCCTTGTATGAAATCAGAATGTCCTCCTTCGTTTTCCGAACTTCAACGCAATGATGTTAGACCAATACGTACCAAATCTGGAAAACTCACAGAAGAAGATAAGAGTTACATAAAATCGGAAATTCAACGCTTACTGGAGTCAGACATCATCGAGGAGTCGCGTTCTCCATGGCGAGCACAAGTATTCGTGGTCAGAAAGAACAAGCCAAGGATGGTTGTCGATTATTCACACACAGTGAACAGGTTCACAGAAGTTGATGCATATCCATTTGCAGATGTCGAGCAAGTCTTGAATTCAGTTGCCTCAAATCGATTTTTCTCAAGAATGGATCTAAAGTCTGTTTATCATCAGATGCCGATCATCGAATCCGATCGTCCGTTCACCGCATTTGAAGCGAACGGTAAACTCTACCAGTTCAAGAGAATTCCTTTTGGAATCGCAAACGCCGTTCCCTCTTTTCAGAGAATCATGGACAATTTCATTTTAAAGCACAAGCTCAGAAATACTGTGGCCTACTTGGATGATATCATCATTGGAGGAAAAACGAAAGAAGAGCATGATTCATTATTGAACCAGTTTATGGAGGCTGCAGAAAAGGACAATCTGACCCTCAACAGAGAAAAATGTGTCTTTGGGGAACAACGAATTTCAATACTCGGGAGTATCATCGAAAACGGGACGAAGAGACCGGACAAGGAAAGGCTCGAAACACTGATAAATTATCCCATTCCTTCCAACAAAAGTCAGGTTCAAAGGCTTGTCGGATTCTTTGCCTACAACGCAAAGTGGATACCAGATTATGCCAATAAAATAAAGCCATTGCTCGATGCTCAACAAAGGATGGAATTCCCCATATCTCATTCGGCCATCAGTGCAATTGAACTTCTGAAGAATGATATTTTGTCTTCAATTTTGATAATCCCAGAAAAAGACAATGGTCCACTCATTCTAGAAACAGACGCCTCCGGAACCGGAATTGGAGCAGTATTATCTCAGTCTGATCGTCCAATAGCATATTTCTCTCGGACTTTATCGATGTCGGAACAGAATCAATCAGCAGTCGAAAGTGAGGCGATGGCCATTGTAGAATCCTTTCGAAAGTGGTCTTCGTTCATAAGGTCCTACTGAACTGTCGTCAAAACTGATCAAAAATCCGTCTCTTTCCTGTTCTCAAAACAAAAATCAAGAATCAAGAATGACAAGCTTATTCGTTGGAGACTAGAACTGTCTGAGTATCAATACGAAATAATATATCGACAAGGAAAAGAGAATGTTTCGGCCCTATTACGCCTCGCAGCAACGGGTGGCAATCGCATAGAATTCAATCGTCTGCATCATGATCTAGCTCATCCTGGAATAACCCGACTTTAGGAATACGTACGTCGAAACAATCTGCCATTTTCTTTAAATGAAGTTCAGAACACTGTCCAATTGCAAGACTTGTCTGGAATGCAAACCAAAACTTTTCAAACCCTCTCCACGTAGTCATATCATCAAAGCAATGAAACCTTTTGAACGTCTCAGTATTGATATTGTCGGTCCAAAGGTACCATCAAAAGACAGACATAACCGATACCTACTTACCGTCATTGATGAATACAGTCGTTTTCCATTCGCTTTCCCCATGACAGATAACATCAAGATCAGTGATCACAAATCTGAGAAATCTGTTTGGCATATTCGGAACGCCTGGATTTTTACATTCAGATCTTGGCAGTCAATTTCTCTCCACGGAATTCGATTGCTTTTGTCTTGAAATGGGCATATCACATTCGCGAACCACACCTTACAATCCCAGAGGCAACGGACAGAACGAAAGATACAATGGTCTGATTTGGAAAGCAATCACCTGTCTATTGCATTCAGAAAATCTTCCGGCGAATATGTGGGAGTCCAAGTTGTCTGCAGCGTTGTTGTCAATCAGAGGTCTCTTATGCACAAGCACAAATGAAACTCCTCATGATAGATTTTTCACATTCACACGGAGAAACAGCTATGGTGTCTCGCTTCCGAAATGGTTGCAATCAGGGAAACAAGCATACGAGAAGATATTTGTTATAAGCAAGGACGATCCGATTGTGAGACCAGTTGTGATAGAAGAAGTCATAAACCCATATTTCGCTAGAGTGAAGAGGGAAGACGGAAGAACGGATACCAACTCTACGAGAGCTCTGTCTCCTGGAATTCAAACGAACGAAGAAAGTAGTACTCAGGTGGAGGACGACCTCGATAAATGTCCTGATGTGACAGAGGTAAACGCAGAATCAAGCGAAAATGAAACGAATTCACCGAATGACAATGATCAACTACGCCGATCCGGAAGACAGAAGAGGCAACCGGACCGTTTGCAAATACGATGGTAACATTTCGCTCTTTGGCGGGGGAGAATGTTGTATAGTTTCAAGATATCATGGAACATGATATTAAGATATATCTATTCTCGTATTGGTGTACATGCAGATAATTATGCATAACTATGTTTGAATTCAAATCTACTTGTAACTCCCAATATTGTTCATTAGTTCTTATCTGATAAAAGCTTTATTAAGCAATATTTATGTCTTCTGGTCGTCACATACATCATATGTTGTAATGATTTAAATTTTATTTATGAATTTAACGGACGATGCTGTGCTCCAATAACAGTTAATACTCCACTATTACTATGAATTGCGTTACAATACTTCCTAAAGGCTATTTTCGATTTTAATGCATTCTCTGAGGGTATATTCCTCTCCTCATGGGACATCTATGTAATGGTTCAACCCTTTGAAATAATCACAGCAATCATCTATAAAGTAGACTGCTTAAGTAATGGCTAGACTTATACAGAATTAGAGTGAAGCTGTCTTAGCGGATCACTAGGACGAAAGAATTCTTGTATTAGTGTTGCAATGTTGAAATTTCTAACAAGTTATTACAGCCACACTCAAGATTGTAGAAGTTACGACACTTTTTTCATTTCAACGATTTTTGCATCTGATCATATGAATTTACACGCAAATAAATAGAAAAATTAATCTGATACATTAATTTAATTTACGAATATCACAATCCACGAATTTTGCGAGGTCGAAGCAGTATAATGCTGATACGTATTTCTAAAGTCAAACTGATGAGTTTTAGTGGATATGATCCTTGCTTACCGGTTTTGCTCAGCTGTGTTATTACATACGCGGCAAATTCTTCTATTTCTGAGACGAAGTGTTCACTCTTCATGAATTTGGAACCTGTTGATTTTGTACTATATTTTGGTATGAGGAATCGTAATAAACATAAGACCAACGATGTCATCGTTTTGCGAGGCCTTTTGCCGATTCTCTTCGAGCAAAGCTTCGAGACACGTTCATAAAGAAGACATTACATACAGTAGAAGTGAATAAAGTTGCTGAGTAAAGGTCACTACCATGGGAGTGTGAGGAATATTACATCTAAAGCCGGATTCACAATGGCGTGTACGTACACATGTGAGTTGCACACATGTGCATAGTTCACAAGGGCTTGTGTCCACACACAGCAGTGTTGTGTGTAAGCATAGGAATCTTTAAAAACACACACAAGCAGTTGCTGGTTCATGATTGAATGTGCACACGTAAGAGTGAAAACCAATTAGATTTCTCCTGACAGGTAGCTAGAGTCCTTGTTTGTTACTAGTTTGACATTCATTTATATCTCATCATGGTCCCCGTCACATCATACACCAAAAAAGTCGCTGCTGTAGCTTTGATTCTGCACCGAGTCAAGAAATCGAGCAAGAAAAAGTGCCGTCGATGGATAACTCGTCCAGCGTTTCAGCTTCGCATGGAACTCAGTGAATTTAATCCAGGGCTGGGGTGTCGTCTTTTTTTTTGACCGACACCGACACCGGGTTCGAGCACGACACCGGATTTTGAAAAGCACGACACCGACACCGGATAATAATAATAATAATAAAATTGACTGAATTGCCCGACTTGTCTTTACTTTTGCTTTGTTTTGTGTCCCTGACTTTCTTTTTTTCGTTGTGTATTGATGGAAGTAAAGGTTATTTCTCATAATAATAATAATAATCCTCGAAACACTACAGGTCATGCACTCCTTTCAGGAGACCTATGATCACGAAAAAACATCATTTTCTAAACAAACTGCTTTTCTAAAAATAATGACAACAAAATGACTCTGAAATTGAAAGTGATGCGATGAATAATGAACAATGCTTATGAAACGTGGTGAAACAATGCATATGATGACTAATTGAATAAACAGTGAATGATGACAAAAATGAAGATGCTTATTATGATTACATGTGATAAGGTGATACCGTACCACTCAAAACAATTGATAAGCTTAAAACAATCAAAAACACTCAAAGCAATTTATTCAGCAATCCACTCAATTCATTCCCAATTCGTGTGAAGGAAGAGGGAAGTGTTCACCAAATCCTCCGCCATTGAACTTCTCAGATCGGATACAATGAAATGTAGAGATGAAAATAGGCGCTCTACAGGTACTTGTGTTGGCGGGAGGCAAGACGCAACTCTGGCAGCTTCACGGATGTCTACCGGGTACATATAGATGATCTCCCACACATCCTTGCCTTTGAGCCGCCCAATTGACTCCATTTCAGTGATCAATTCATCAATTCTGGAGTTGGCTTTCTTCGACTTCCCTGCCTTTTCGAGGCGATCAAGTTCTCGAGCAAAAGGGTCACTTTCCTCCTCATCCGAGTTGGTCAAATTCACCACAACATCAGCAGGCCTATGAGCCACATGAGACACGGAGGATCGTGCCGACTTTATTCGACTGTGAACCTCTTGAAGTCCTTCCCGGCCCCGCTGCAGCTGCATCTCAATAAGCAGGAGTCGGTACCGGGCATCCACTAGGACGCCAGCCAGGAAAATGTTATTGTCAAAAAGCGCTTCCTCGCGGCGCTTCATGGAGGCCACAATTTCCTCGGCGATCATGCCACCTTGGCGTTCAAGACAATAGATGAGTCCTTTCCATTCCTTCAAGAACGCGCCAGGAGTCAAAGACGCAGATTGAAGTCGAAGTGTGACATGATAGGGTTCTGCGAGGAGTTTGACAAGGCGTTCGACATCTTCCCATTGGGCCTCACTGAGATAAACAGCCTCCGCACCAATATTCCGTAAAACAGTTTTCAATTCGGTTAGACGCAGCACCATAAGGTACGTGCTACCCCAGCGAGTGTTCTGGTCAAGGATTGCTCCCTTCTTGTTCTCAGAGTTTCGTCGCACAATTTCGTCGAGATGAGGCACGCGAAGTGCAACCGCGATACCTCGGAGCTTCGCGATGAGACGACGAGCGCATTGACCCTTCAGTCCATCTCGAATTGCCAATTGAAGGGTGTGAATGGCGCATCGCATGTGATGGATCTGGAAAGATTCCAAGGCAGCCTCTTCTGTCTCCTCTGTACCGTCGTCGTCGTCCTCCTCCTCCTCCATATCTGCGAAAAATGAAAAATTCGTGGTAATTGCGGGGTTAGATCATTGATAAGGCAAGTTTGCAAGTTTGTCTAGATAGGCCTAATTTTTAGGCATGATCTAAACCATGCGACAACTGTATAGCCCATGACTCAAACCGGGACAGAGAGTCTTAGTGAAACATATAAGATTCCTGGGCTTTAATTGGTTGCGATTATGGATATTAAGGTTTTGAATTGTATGGTGTACACTGTACATGTATGATTTTAATAAGGACAATCTTAAAAACAATGAATAAGCTACATGAACATAAAACTTAGACGACAGGAACAATACTTTATATTGGGGGATCTCCACTTCAGTTGCAGCTATAAAAATCAATTTTGAAGTACCAGGTAACGAATTATTTTGTTATATGCTTACCGAAACCTCCTTCAAGATCTTCTTGGTCTTTTTCATTGAGCCGTTGTACTGTCTTCGTCATATTGGAGGCATTGTCTACCACACAGCAGAGAACATTTTCTTTGTCGATGTTGAACTCAGCTAGACATTCCGTAAGAATTGCAGTGATAGCTTCAGAACCATGTCTCTGATTGGTGTCCCGAACTCCGAGTGTCTTCATTACGGCCTGTAGGGAAGTAGACACCAACGTGTTAAGGTAAAGAAAGGTAAATGGCCTTATGTAATATTTTGATGCACATAATTTGTATGATGTACTATTAAGGACATCAATTATATAGATTTATTAATTACAAGTTTAAGATTATACAAAGTAGCATCGGAATGCAACCTTTTTGCAATTAGTAAGTCAAAACAAGTTAAGTGCTAAGTTTATTACTTATCTCTGCATGTACATTGTACAACTCTACTGTGTCACACTAATAGGTAGGCCTATGATTAGTTGTCTGGAGAATGGCTCACCTGTCCATCCTTGCAAAATTGTACGTTGACTCCAAGATAATTCTTCCTGTGTCTTGTGCATGCGTCAGTCTTCAAGAAAACACACTTATCTTTGAGATCTTGTTTAAGGTTTTCTTTTCGGGTGTTTGCTTCACGTATGACAAGTTCTCGCACCGAGTGCCGATCCAGAGAGACATTCAGGGATGCAGCTAATTGGCCACTGGTTTTCCGAAATCCAGGAGACGAAAAAAGACAAGGATGCCCCACCGCGGACGACCATGTCAATAATGCCATCTTCAAACTCCTTCTTTGTCATCTTGACTGTTATTGTGCATGCGACTGGAGTGAAGAAGGACTTGATTGATTGCTGTGTTGTCTTTATCTTCTTATTGACAGGCTGTTGAGTATCCTCTTTCTCCTGTGCGACTACCTTTGCCGCAGTCTTCGTATGACATCGGTGTAGATGCCTCATCAAGGTCGCCCCGCGTGACGGTGCCTGAGGCCCTTCTCCCGTCCATGCACTTAATAGGACGCCACATGATTCCGTCTTGCCATTCTTCTCGATGGGCACGATACATTTGTATTTGGTGCGATCATCATTCAATACAAAGTGCTCATATCTAGCTATCTTCTTATCTGAAAGGGATGAACAAATATAGTACATGTATAGTTAACAGCGCAGCACAGATAAAATTAACGAAAAAAGAAATATACATGTTCAGTTTGTTACTTATTTCTGTTATGGTATATCCTGGGTTATGTAGAGTGGTGAGCCAAGTGCAAAGATGCAGAAATGCTCTCTCCAAAATTCTGAGTACTACGTATAATAGACTGAACCTGAACTAGTTCAATTCTACGCAGAGTAGCGAAACAATGCCTGGAGTTACTCAGTCAGATATTTTTTAAGTATAATGATTTAAGTAGCTTAACTTTACTCAATCATGTTGAAACGCTCAAACGACCTAACCAGTACGATGTATAAGCCTACGGACTGATGGCTTCATCTAGAAAAGCTGAGTTCAAGCTTTAGTTCATATAAAACATACTATAGCTACCTAATATAGTCTACATTATTTAATCAATTGCAGGGCACTAGACGACAAATGGTAAATAGTAGGGTAAGTCTTTATAATAATACATTTAAAAGCTTTAACAACTAGCCTGCCCTTAAGGCCTGCATACAAACCTATTTGCCCGCCTTACTTAAGGAAAGTGGCCCTCCAGGACCCTTGCGGGCCCCTTTAAGCGACCCACTCCTTTAACCTGGTTGCCAACCACTGCTCTACAGTATATAGAGTATAGAGCAGTGTTTCTCAAGGTGGGCCCTGTGGCCCAAAAGTGGGCCCCAGGCTTTTGGAAGTGTACTGGGTGAGTGACGGAAAAATGAAAGCCAGTATTTGAAAAGAACGACGATAATTTTTCTTGTTTGTGCTTAACGAATTAGTTTTATAGATCTTTTTATTGCATATATCTAATATTACTTTTATAGATATAAATACGAATTGCTTAAGAAATTAAGGTGACTATGGTGACTGCAAGTTATCGATCGTAGACCAGTCAGATATTGGTTATATCTACGCATGCTTGGCGCCGTTTGAGCTCAAATCATATTCTCTGCGCAAGTCTCGGTGGCGAGCGACTTCAAACAAACGTCAATGTGTGAGACGCAGAGTTGCCAACTCTCACGCATTTGGCGTGAGTCTCACGCATTCAGGCCTCTTCCCACGCTCTCACGCTGGAGGCAAAATATCTCACGCCTGTTGTATTTATCTCACGCATTCGTATTTTTGATGTAATTCTTAACGACATTTCCTGATAGAACTGCACTTTCGCGGAAAATCTATGCAGTTAAGCGAAATAACATGCTAACAGACCTAGATATCTACTTCTTTTAGATGCAGAAAAAATGCGAATAATCGTGTTAGACGTCTCAAGATGCAGTATATTTATTTAATACAATAATCTCACGCATTCCACTCAGCAAATGTTGGCAACCCTGCTGGAGACGCTTTAAAGAGGAATTTTTGCTTCCTGGATTCCAATCATCCGACGATGGAAAGCCTGAATGCACTGAATGTGGACATCGATTAACTCGTAAAAATCATCAAAATCAAGGGAGTCATTGATAAGACAATACACGTTGTTTTTGTCTTGGACAGTTCAAGTTTCATGTTTGTGATTTAGTGAAATTATCATTGAGATATAATTGCTAATCAGGAATACACACTTATCTTTTCTAAGTTCGATTTTTTCAAGTTTTAGGTTACGCAAGTGGTAGACTTTAGGGTAGCTTGTATGTAAAGATCAAGAAGTACAAATAGATTTCACGATATATAGACCGACGAGTGTAAGTATATAATTTTTAGGGTTTGTCATTGAAAATGAGAAGGCAAAAGAAAACTTACATATAAAGGTAACGAAAGACGTTTATTGTACAAATATAATATTTCCATCAAATAGTGTTTCACAAGTATTTGATCTATGAGCATATTGAGGACAATCATTTCAAAATTTGATATTCACAATAAGACCTGTAAAAACAAGCTTGATTTTTAAAAAGTGGGCCCCAATTCTTCACTAAGGAAAAACTGGGCCCCAGCACGTGAAACGTTGAGAAACACTGGTATAGAGTATAGACTATCCATTAACTTAATTAAATGTAAAATACAAAAAGTCTGCATTTTTCAGCTGTTTAGTTACGGTGTTTGTTCATGAGATGAAGCTCCGTTTGGCAGCCACATATAACGTAAGACAACTGGCGATGCGATGCTCACGGGTGTCGACAAAAATGTGAGTGAGCGTGAGCGATGAAAGTAATTTTACTCTACACTGATTAATTACAAATTACAAGTACCGTATACAATGTAGGCATAGCCTAAGTAGGAATTTAAAAAAATAATGATTAAACGTACCTTCTGGCTTAGGGGGCATTTTCGTTTCCACCGTGACGTGTACCTGAGACGTTGAGACGAAGTGGGACGATGAGATGCCGTAGATCAGAGACCGCTGTCGTGGATTAAGAATTCCGAGAAAATGAGATTCAAAAAATAAAACAGCCAAATTTATCAACCAATGATAAGGAAGTACCGTATACAGAAGGATGGACGGGTGAACCGTGAACCCACAGTGGGTGATGCGGTGTTCGCTGTCTCCTAGGACAATGCACAGAATGTGGGACAACGTACAGACTCCAACAACTTTTGACTAAAGGGGAAGTTCTGAACTTGTGCATTGATGATTGATCACTATGACAACGCGTCAGCCCCAGACAATAGCATCAGGCGTAAGAAGCGTGCTAAGCGTACGCCAAGATGAGAAGCGTCCTCTATGCGTGATAGCCATTGAGATAGAAAAGGGGAGAGCGCTAACCTCACTAGAGGCTTGCACCTCACTACGATCACTGACTGACCTAATCTATCTCAATGGTGATAGCATTCAGAGCACATAGCATAGAGTGTATTAGGGACCTATCAAGGCAAGAAGAAACAAAGGCCTGTCACCTTAACTTTGTGTACCTACATTTAGTAGAGTATACATTAATAACTAATTATGCCTTCCAGTCCGTTTTAGTGAAAATATGACTATGAAGGAAATCCTTGTGCGATAAAACAATTTATTTTTCCAGCTAAAATTTAAGGTCCGTGTCGTCCCTAAAAATCACGACACCGATACCGGGAAAAAGGGCACGACACCGACACCGACACCCCAGCCCTGATTTAATCAATTGATTCCCCATCTGCGATCCAACGATCCTGAAATGTATTTCTCCTATCTTCGCATGAGTCCTGCAAGATACAGCCATCTCCTATCCTTGATTGAAGACAAATTATCAAAATACAGTATACGCTTACCTGTCTCGCCAAGTGAAAGACTTATCATGACATTGGTTTTCTTGGCCACCGGCTGTTCGCAGCAAGATCTTGCCTTCCGTTTTCATCGTGGCAGGTCAACGATTTCTAACATATTAACTGAAACCTGTAGTGTTATATGGGTCATTCCACATCAAAACGTCAAATTTCGGAAAAAGTCAGTGGCGAAGGTTCTCAGATTTTCTTGAAATTCACATATTTTCATCATTTGGGTCTATCTAGATGAAATCCAAAATATTTCGGAAAAATTACATCGGAAAGGTCACTTGCGTGACCTTGAATTATTCGAATTTTTCTATTTTTAGAGAATTTATGAAAAATCATGTGCATCTTTGACGGCTTACATCCCCGATCTCGCAGCGAAGTTGAAGAAAATTCTTCTTGGACTGCTTAATTGATACCCAACCATAGATGTTCCAAGCGGAATTCATCACTTTTTCGCTGCGAGAAAATTTCTGTAAGTCCTCAAAAAAAAGTAAAAATTTCAGAAAAAAATCGAATTTTCAAACATTTCTTAAAAAATGCAAAAGTAATTTTGCGGTCCCTTCTTCCGCAGGCGGCAGGTGTCGAAGAGGAGTCGGTGTGTCTTTACCTCCTCTGTTCATCGCTCATCATCCTTTAATTGTTGTAATATTTTTTCTTTTGCTTCCAGCTGCTTGGGTGTTAATTTCGCTTTCATCGTGATCAGTCGGTTATTGTGGAACAAATAATGTTGTCCATTAGACATTACAACTCCTGAACTCGAGAACTCGCGTGGGTGTGACATGGGGATTGCATTCTCGCTTTTAATTGGCTCAGTGCCTTGTGCGTAGACACAGAGGTTGAAATAATTTTAACTGCTGCAAGTACACACAAGGAAGGCTTGTGGGCGCCCACAAGCTTCACCTTGTGAGTACTCACAAAATCATAATATTCACGCACAACAACCTTGTGTGTGCCCACAAGACAGGCGTAACTACACACATGTGTACGTACACGCCATTGTGAATCCGGCTTCCGCTCTAAACGACTTCTTTGCTGATTTACTCGAAGTACTGTATACTCTTCAAATTTCCAGAGTTGTGTTATTTGGAGTATCATCATTTTTGATAGTCGCTGGAAATGCCGTTTTTTTAACAGAAACATGTTGTAACGTACTTCTAAACGGATTTGATTGCGCTCGACAACGTTCATAGAAAATGTTGATCTTGGATTTAGTTGATGGTCTGGAGAAAATGGCAAAACTTTAGGAACACTATTCATAACAGTTGCGACTGGATGCATTGTGTAGGGATTCATCATTTCAGAGTTTGTCTTAATCTTAGTTTGTTGTGATGTTTCCATAGCTTTCAATTAAATTGCGCGTCCGTTACATGTCCAAAAGTAAGTACAAAATGATGTATCAGTCTATTTCAGGTCATGTTACAGCTACTGATTAATGATTGCAAGACAGCGAGACAAAACATTATTTGTGCTGTCCTCCAAGTCATGTGTAGTTGGAAATCGAATAAAGCCAAGTAGTATTTTCCTTCATTCGTTGTTAAACCACGCATGTGTCACCCCACATTTTCTCGAATCTGGACCGAAAAGCCCTTTGCGCTTCCCCATTAGCCCAGAGACAGGGCTGTGAAGTCTTCCCGACCATTTTCATAAACAGCAAGGTACATGCTACTACGCCTCAAGGGGACATATTCGCACTGCTGGATTGGCTAGCATAGCTGTTTTTGAAAATGGCCGAGCTTAATTTATAGCCCAGCCATTTTGGCCAACCGAGCCGAGCAGAGTGATTTTGGGTCTGATTGGTGTAAACGTGTGGTGGCACAGCTCAAAGGAGCAGATATCTTTACAGCTCGGTCATTGGACCAGTTCGAACCGGCATTTTCATTTCTTTTCCCACTTTTCCTCTTAGTATTTTAACATGATATTCAAATTAGTTTGTTTTTCCGTCTATAATTTACGATTATGACACATTGATTTTGAAATCTTTTCACGCTTCCTGTCTCAGAATTCTTTGCATAAACCTTGTAATCACTGCCTTGATTTATAGCAATAGCTTGAGAGTGATGCACATAACAGCATCAAGATATCCTAACTTCCAAAATCCAAAATGGCACTGGCATGGTCAACTTGGTAGAAACGTTTTGATGGATACATAACTGATAACCCTCCTGCCGACTGTCAGAAATAATTTAGGGAAACTCGAACACGTGACTAAAAAAGTATAAACTTTTTGTGATAAATAATTGCGAAGCGCCTGACATATGTACGCCTCTATTTTGTGCCCCGTATATTATGCCGCGTTTTGTGTTTATTGCAATAATTGCATGGTAAGCATAATCAATATACAGTCCTTGAAAAGGCCGCAGTCAAATTTCTTTAAAGTTTCTTTATATATAACTGTATGTATATATATATCGTAAGTTGCGAGATATGGAGATAGTTGATGAATATAAAAAAGGAGAGAACCAGAAGATGGCTTTGGTGTTACCGGTTTCTGTGTTTATTAAAATACACTCCGTGTTATAATTTCTTGGTGTCTGACGAAGTGTATTTTAATAAGCACGGAAACCGGTAACCCCAAAGCCATCTTCTGGTTCTCTCCTTTTTTAAGTGGCCAAAAGACTTATGAAATGTAAACTTTACAAGCCAGAAATGCTTTATGAATGTTTCTTGATTATTTTTTATCATTATTATAAAAACTAAATAAATAAATCATATTATTTATGATTGTTTGAATGTCTTTTGCAATTCTCAACGATGTTATATATAAGTATTTGTGTTGCAGTTATTACCGGATGGGAAAGAAATAACAAGTATTCCATCTGCACTGAAAATGAACAAGAATTCATGAAGGTCAAGGAAGGTAAGTAGCATGTGCGAAAAGTCATATCAAATAGTCATCTTCAATTCAGTTGTATTCACTAAAAAAATGTGGCGCATGCCAAACTAATGAAATGCGAAATTTGTGAAATATGCGTTCTTCCAACAAAATTTAATTTAAAAAAAAACAGACAGCATGTCGTAAAACCATATCAATTGATTCCTGTTATTTGTAAACAAATAAATGGTACTATTAATGTACAATAGAAGTAGTTTCCCAGCGACTTTAAAAAACAGCAAAGTAAGTGCATGTTTGTGTCAGGGTTAAAAGCATCTTTTGGTTTTCGTTTCGTTTTCTCATGCCAGCAACTAAACACCTTGTCGTGACTAGTGCTATGCTATAGTTGGGAAACGCCCAATGAGAGATTACGAAAAATTAAGGGATGAAATGTGAAATTGTTGTCTCCAAGGTGTGTAAATGTCGCTATAACTGCCGCTCTAGATGCGCTCTGTTTTGCGAATTGATTTTTCTATTCATTCATGCTGATAAGTGGGATGAGAGAAATCCTTCGTATTGATAAAAGACTTTTTATTTTATCAAATTAAACAGTTAATCACATTTAAAAGTATTTTATCAATTCAAAGGACTTCTCTCATCTCACTCATTATGTCTGGTCCTCTATTCTCAACAATTGATGCTGATATTGCATTTTAATGAATTTAGAATAGATCTACTTATTTTTCTGAAAAATTGTCGCATCGTGGTCAAAAAATGTAAACTTAGTGAAATACTGAAACACTTGGTTATTAGTAAAGTGAATATATAAATAAAGAAAACATGAATTCAATATTGATGAATAAATTCCAAGTAACAATTAAAAGTAAAAATCTGTCTGCGGCTTTCTTTAGAATTTCTTGAATACGCTCAACCACTAGAATAATATGGTGTACTACTCTCAATATTGGCATTTCCAAAAATTCAATCTCGGAATTCGATTTTTTATTAGTTATTATAAAAAACAGAAAAATTTGAATCCCTTGAGTAGTGTATTTTAGAAATACTAATAAATTATATGGATCTCGGAGAAGAGGAACTATTTCACATAAGTACAATACTCACTACAAAAATTACAACTTATCGACAACATTACTTACAAAACTCAAGCTATTTAGCTCAAGCGGCGGAATAATTTACGGCTAAATTGTGAAACTCGCTTTATTTGAAGCCGGACCATGTCAATTGGATGATTCATACTTTGCGTAAGCTGAAAGCACAGCTTGAAACCAACCTAACTTTTTGAAAAGAAGCTAATATGCCTGATGTGCAAGTAATCTGTATAATTTCTCAATGTTTGTTATTTGTCTTGCAATGTTTTGTTATGAGTTTTCTTCTGTTTGTCTTAGTCGAATTATCTTGGCAACATATAAATGCGTGGGCCATCCTATAAGTTGTGTGTATTGATCCGTAGAGTGTCACCTATCCACTATAGTAAACTGATTCTCTACATCTGTCACCTGTGAGATGTCTTCACAAAGCACGCGAAGTTAGGTGTATTTGGCTGCACGAAAAATGAAGTGTCGTTATCAATTTCTATGCGTAGACCTTTTCTGTTAGTGAGGTTCGAACAATCAAGTTTCTGTTCCTGCTTGGAAAATTGGCTGCTGAAGTCCCCAGACTTGGAAGAAGTCCTCCATGAACAAGTTCCATTATGCAAAACTGTTCGGAGATGGATGAACAGGTTCAAAGAAGGCCGATACTCAATGGACGGCCGATGTCAGCGACTTCCCCCTACGTGGTTGAGAGAGAAGTTCAATTGCTTCAGGAGGACCGGCGAGCAACATGTGAAGAAGTAGCCAAGTCAGTCAACATCTCTCCTGACGGCACATCGTATCCTACGCGAAAACTTGGGGAAGAGGAAGATCGCAGTCGATTGGGTTCTTCAAATTCTCACCGAAAACCAAAAGGTGCACGCATGACCATTGCAGCTGTCGAAGTGAGGGAGATGCTTTCCTGGATCTCATTGTTGCCTGCGACGAGACCTGGACGCCCGCTTTTGAGCCAGAGTTGAAGCGCAAAGCTGCGAATGAGTCTGAGAAGGATCACCTCTACCAGTGAAGGTCATTCGCTCTCTATCTGCTCTCAAAGTGCTGCACATCGTTTTCTTCTACAAGAAGCGGATCATGTTCGATCATACAGTGCCACCACACACCACAGTCAGCGGTGAGTATCTGAACATTCTGCGCACTGGACTTCGCCAAGCAATCAAATGCATGCGCCCAGAGCTGGTCGACGTGAAAATCATCCTCCTTCAAGATAACGCCGGCGCACATCGAAAGAAAGAAGTCATTGATGCGATAGAGTCTTTGGGGATGGAAAGTGCTTGCGCATCCACCTTAGGTTGGAGGCATACAGAATAAGTCATAAGCCATCGTTCTCAAGTCGTGTCACAATCCTTTATAGGCCATAGGTCATAAGCCATAAGTCGTTTTGATAATATTTTTCTCATGACAGATAATGCAATCAGGCAGTAGAAAATTTGTTTTTTAATTTTTGTCAGAGCATAAAGCATAAGCACAAAGAATGACGCGTTATATCACAACGTCGGTTCTATTGGAGAAGCTCTATTGCCTAAGGATTCTCAACCGGGTGACGGCTTATTGATTATGGCTTGTGACTTATGATTCTTCGTTGTCTTGGGAGGTTCACTATTCAATTATCCGCGATGCAAGAAAAAATATCTCCCTCAGTTTGCAGATGATTTTTATTCACACGTATCAAAATAAAGATCCCCTACGACGCGCTTCGTCACGGCGGAGTCTCAAGGGGTAAGTTAATACACAGGCAGTCGGATTAAATATAAAAATGATTCGTCAGTGACGACTCGTTAGATCAGTTGATGTTTGCGATTGATTTGTGGCTTGTTCAACGTTGTGAAGCGTGCTTCGGCCATTTTAGTTTGCATCGAATTCATTTGTTTAGGACAGAAAGCTGGAAATTACCGCTGTTCATCACTCTATCAGCATGGTCAATCAAACTATTTTCAGAGGTGCATGTTCATCATGCCGTAACTGCAAAGGTCGACAAGTTTGACCAATATAATTCGTATAACATTTTACATCCAAAATTATGAAAAATGCATTTATCAGTACACATATTCTTAGGTCCAACATCTTTGCTCAATTTACAACTACATTTACTTTTATTATTATTTGTGCTATGAACGAAAGCTTGACCAGGTTTACAGGCAGCACGAACAAGGAGGTAATATTTACTGACCAATTTTCTTAAATAACTATCGCCAATGAAATCAACGCAAGGGTTAATTTGATTTTCATTATTTTTGTAGTTGGTTTTTGATTTATGTTTTATCGACTATGTATATATATATATATATATATATATATATATATATATATATATATATATATATATATATATAATGCTGTATGGTGATCTTTGATTTTTGAAGGACCAGATGTACGTTGACAATGAGGTTTCGTTCATATACCGGACGTTGTTGAATGAAGGACGTTGTTGAATGTTGAACGTGTTATATATATATATATATATATATATATATATATATCTAACACCATTGAGGACAAAATTTTTTTTGTGATTGGGTAACCAACTATCTTTACGCATCGTAATTCCAGAATGACATGACTTACTGAACGACTTATACCGCAACTTTTGATTTGCGGAAATACTTATTTCCAATAATTCTAGGAATCGTTTTCAGGAATTTCAATTTTGAAATTGATGCTATTGCTTAATGAATTAAATGTATGTGATATGTGCTGAAAGCTTATTATTTTTTGTGAATGGTCCCAAGATTATATCGTTGATATACTGTTGTAAATTAAGGGTACAGTATCTAAATCTATATTTAAGTTACCAAGAGCTATTGTTTCAATTGCATTCATGTGAATGATCGCAAAAGGTGGAGCAAAATGAGCCCCATAGGGCATCCTTTTATCTGTAAATATGTCACATAATTGTAAGTTATTTCATAATTATAGGATATGAATTTCAAAAATTCAATTAGGTCTTAAACTATGAACCCATAACTATTAATTTTATTCCAATGTATTTTAGCAAGCGACTCTATTTCTGCGATAGCTTCAGCAGTTGGTATGCGCGGATATAAGTTTTGAACGTCAAATAAAATTGACACATGGTCTTCATTTACAAATTCACTTGCATTGTCATCAGGAAGTTTGATCAAAGATCTATAATTCCAGTCCAAAAGTGCCGAAACAAATTTTACTAATTGGTTGAGGAGGAAACTCACAAGCCAGTCAACTTTTTGAGTATTTGTCCCTATAGCTGAAGCGATGGACCTTACGGTGGTACAGAGTGGTAAAATCAGAAAGGAAGAAAATAATTCACTAATTGTTTTTTGCGAATTGAATGCATTTCTTTCGCAGAATGTCATGATGATCAAGTCGTTATATCGGCGATAATTTGTA
Organism: Prostheceraeus crozeri; assembly: GCA_907163375.1. NCBI lineage: Eukaryota > Metazoa > Platyhelminthes > Polycladida > Euryleptidae > Prostheceraeus > Prostheceraeus crozeri. The sequence goes on along the minus strand of CAJQUW010004727.1, from coordinate 192,894 downwards.
AGAATAGAAGTTGTTTCAGCAGCCATGCTTATTTTATAACTTAAGTATTCAACATCAGAATTATTTATTAATAAAAATAAATTCCACATACCGTATTTACTCTAATAGAACCCGGACCTCTAATAGAACCCGAGTCTCCAATAAAACCCGGGTCAGAGCAATCTGAATTAATAGAACCCGGGTCTCCAATAGAACCCGGGTCAGAGCAATCTGAATTAATAGAACCCGGGCCTCTAAGAGAACCTGGGGTCTCTCATAGAACCCGGGTAGAGACTCAGTAGCATCTTATTGACCTTGTAGGTGAACCAAAAAGTATTTTTTCAGTAACAAAATTCATTTGACGGGAGATAAGTAAAGGAAACAAGCGAATATTGGATGGTAGCGAAGATGACCTCATCGAATGCTTCAAGGCAGGGCATCCATGCCATGATGCCCTCTCGCGCTTGTGCGAAGTGGAAGTTGACCTTGACATCGATGAAGAACACGAAGAAGAGGACGAGCTGATCATTATAGATGAAGACGAATGACTCAAGTTGCTTTTCAATATACCGGTAGATATGGAGACTTTTATATACAGTCCAATATAGAGATTTTTCCAACTGGTAGCCGTTCTTCCTTTGCACAGCGAGTGGGTCTTTGACTTTTTTGTGACTAAATTACAATTACCGGGGTTAGCTTATGGATCGTTCATAATCCTCTCCTCATCCGCCACTCAATATGCCATGAGCATAGTGAATGTAAAAAAGACTTCGACTACGGTATACTGAGCAGTAACAGCAAAAACTGTCATACAATAGGCCGGCATTTTTATGTAGGTTCAACGAATTCTATGGTTGATGTCATATTTTTAATTTTTTAGTGATCATTTTTCAATGTAATTAAATAGAACCCGGGCCTCCAATAGAACCCGGACCTCTAATAGAACCCTGGTCAGAGCGATCTGAATTAATAGAGCCCCCCGGGTTCTATTAGAGTAAATACGGTATTTACTTTAAAAATTTCGTATTCACATCTTGGAATGAATAGCAGTTTGTGTAAGTGATTGAAGACGTCCTGAGTGGATTTATTTATTTCTTGTAGAAACTGATTGCTGCACACGGCAAATGCTGGGACAGCTGAGACCTTTCACGATCAATATCTCATTGCTAGACGGTCGGGAAGTCATTCAGCTCACACGACCCCTTCGTTGTCAGGGTTTTATGTGTTGCTGTTGCCTTCAGGAGATGACCATTACTTGTCCTCCAGGAGTGATCGTCGGCTACGCAAAAGAAAAGTGAGTCAATGATTTCAAGTGTATTTTAATTAAGGAGCTCAAATTGAAGTTCTGTGGACTTCGCAAAGAAAAATTTCTATCTCTCTTAGCAAACTTCAAAAAAAGTGGAATTAGCAAAGAAAAAACTAAGGACAGTAATTTATCAACTGATATCTGTAAATGTGATTTCATCGACGCGTCGAAGACGTCACTGCTCATTTAATTGAGTCTTTATTTCATTTAATTATTATTACTTATTCATTTAATGATTTTTTTCTGGATATTGATTCATTTCTTTCGATGATAATCCTTTATGCATAGCGTTATAAATTGATTATTACATCCATAATAATTCGTCAATTATGGTATGATGGTGCCTTATATCGCTTATTTTTGGCTAATGTTTGGACCGAAATTTAAGTAGTAGAAGTCGACGATTTCAATTATGTCTCTTCAGCATTGTAACGCTTGACTATCTCTCAGTTTGCTAATGAAAGTTGTGAAATTCACGGCATTATGCGAATATAAACAATAGACAGACGAAAGAAAGTCGACATTGATTCAAAGTAATCTTTTTATGTGTCAGACATAAGTTTTTGTTTGTGAACTGACATAGCGCGAGTTTGAGCATGAATAAATCATGCCCAGAAACTTTTGTCCACGGCTGATAGAATCTGTAAATAAATTTGGGTCAGTCCGCAAAGTCAGTCACGTTTTAAAATCATGCGGACTCGTCTGCCAATCATATTAGATGCAGCATTTTCTCTATTGTCAGGGTGCCCGCCGGGTCTGGAAAATAGGGTGGTCTGGAAAAGTATTATTTTTAAGAAAATGTCTGGGAAGTCTGGAAAATAGAGTGGTCTGGAAAAAGTCTGGACAATCTGGGAAGTCGGCAAAATTATTGGGTAAATAAGTCTGGAAGTATTGAAGCTTCACTCAAATTATTCCAATCGCATTCGGTGAGTTCATTGCTAAAAACTACGTATATATATATATATATATATATATATATATATATATATATATATATATATATATATATATATATATACGTAGCTTCTCCTTTCCTTGTCAAATGATTTTTACCAGTACTCAAAGATAGTTGAGAGACCATTTGGGAAAAGACAAGCACTAGGGAAGCAATGTAGCGTGGTTTATCTCAATGAATGCACAGAGTGCGATTGGAACTACATGTGCGAAACAATTAAATACATTGAGAAAATTGAAAGAACCATAGTGCTAAAACTCTATGTGGGCAAAATCGTAATTGGGAACACATTTTAGTAAACAGAGTCATTTATTGAATAAAGACAACATAATGAGGGAGAAAATAAACGCAACTTGAGTAAGGAACCCATCTGGTCAATGACGTAAGCCGTTTAGAAGTGTTATAATCGATACACCGTTGAGCTTGCGATTTGACATCGGACACAACCTGCCATCAATACCTTTCTCAAATTCGATCGTACTTCTATCAATTGGTGAATGTATTTTAAGAGACCCACCTATTTAAAACCCCATGGGTATTTTGGGTGTTTTAAATAGGGGTCGGTTTTTTCCAACACTGAACACAAGTGATTTTCGTAATTCAGTGATGCAAAATTAGAGCTAAACAGTTGAGCAAGAATAATCGATTATAGCTACAAGTAGCAGACTACATGCATTTTTAACAGCAGTGCTTAAGAGTGTTGTTCACTATAAAAATGCTGTTATATGCATTCCGTTTGTGTATTACTTTAGCAAAAAAGGCTGATATTATATTTGAATGAAATCATCTTTCAAAGAAAATTCTATTTTTACTGAATATAGAAAAAATGTGAAAATATGCACTCAAGATTGAAAGAGCTAAAATGCCAGCTGCTATTTGGTAGCCACTGAGTTTCATTCATCATAATTGCAAAAAACTTTTATGACAAATTTAAACTAAGAAGACTACATTTTTCGCATTTTGAAGTACAACTTCACTTTTTCATTATTGTATCTACTGATGAAGCGTAAATTCATCTATTAAGGCACAAATTATCATTCTATCGATAAATACATGTATATTCGAAGCTTGAATGCAAAAGATCGTTCCAGGATCCAAGTGCATCAGTGCTTTTGAATGCGGCCATTTATTCAGCTCACTCAGTTCATCGTTTATTCAACTATTTTGTTCGTTCACTCAGTTCGTCTGTTCATTTAAGAATTTTACTCTATGCTGTTCAGTTCAAATGAAACACTCAAGTCACTCACTTCCCTTTGGTTCACTTTGATGAAAGGCAGCAACGTTCTGGGATTTGGCGCTCGCTGACCACTTGAGAATCAAAAGAAGTCTATTCTTCATAGTGTCTGTCATTCTTTCTTAGAAGCCTAATTTGTCATTCTGTCAATTTTGAAAACAACTGTACCTGATTTGCCTTTGTCTCACAAATCGATTTTGACATTCATAAAACTGATACTACAGGGAAGCCATCCAATTCCAAATCCCGAATTCCTGGAAAGATATCAACCCTATACTACTACATTCATCAGGCAGTTGATTAACCTATATCACAGAAGTATAAAATTCGTACATATTTGATGCCATAATTACTTGGAATTTTACCACAGCCTTTAATTTGTCACCCTGCAGAAATTGAGAGAAATTTGATAAGGCTCACGAAAATTCTTGTGCGGTGCTGCGCCAGCTAAAATGACCTTAAAAATACCTTTCGGGCCTGATCTTTAATCTACTAATTTACATTGTATTACAGTAATATGTTCAAAAATAGAAACAACAGTGCGTATTTGTCTATACGAAAGTTGCACTAAACGGTTGTCTGTGTCTGAACAGCGAAAAGCGATGTGAGACTTCATTTTCCCCTTAGAATATGTAAGACTGAGAACCATCAGTTCATTCCGTTCATCAGTTTCATGAACTGAAAAATATTAGTTCAACTCAGTGGCAGTTACTAGGAAATTCTGTTTACTAAGCTCATTCGCTCAGAACCTCGTTCATTTACAACAAAAAGTTCTAATGCACTGGTTAGAACTATTAACTAAACAAACAGTTGGTCCCTTAAATCATTTTGCTCACTTTGCACCATTTGCGAGGTCGAATCATTCGTTGGTGTCCTCAAGTACACGTTCGGCTATTTTCCGGCGGTCTCTGTCATGGTAGCTATCGCGTGTAGGTCAGCTTCGCACCAACCTTTGATGCGATCCTTTGTATTTTGATGTTGTGGATCGGCTCTGCGACTGTTGCCTTTCGCGATACCAAACAGCATGATCTTTACTAGGCAAATATCTTTCATATGGTAGATGTTTTCGAACAGACTCATTTTGCGCTTATTTTTCATCTACACAAGCCGTAACTTTGGTTCTACTCTTCTCATCACTTCATAATTGATGGTGCTGTGAAACCATCTAACACCTAAAATCCCTCGGAAGCACCGCAACTTAAAGGCATCGAAACACCGCTTATCCGTCTTTCTCAGCGTACACGTTTCCGAAGTAAGCACCAGCACGCTAGAAACACACGTTTGCGACACCGTGCATTATAGTTCTCATGCTAATCATGTGAATCACTCATATTTTGTCAAAACCTGCTAACATCCTGAATGCCACGCCTGGCCATGCCAATGCACTGACGAATTTCATTTCACACGCCTCGCCATCTATCGTGATTCCAAGATAGGTGAACTTGCGGACTGTTACGATTGCACTGTTGGTCGAAATCTCTGCCTTTTTTACTTGTCTCCCCTAACTTAAATCCATTCGTTTTAACGGTGCTGATCTTATGTCCACATATTCCTGCATCTGAAGAAACGAAGTTTAGGCTTTTCTCCAGCTCACACCAACTTTCATCCGAAAGCGTTATATCATCGGCAATTCTTGCGTTATTGATAGGCCGTCATTGAATTGACATCCCTGCCGAATTTTTATAACACGTTCCAGGTATACAAAGTAATACAACAGATCAACCTGTCTGGAATCCTTGTCTGAACCAGTCATCAGTTTTATTTCCGAATCTAGCAGCAGTCTTGGCGCTGTAGTACATACTCTTCAAAATGTGGATAATCTTAGCATCCACTCCGTATGATTTCAGTACTGCCCACATGGCGTCTTGCCGAATGTAACCGAAAGCCTTAGAGAAATCGATGAAGCAGACCATCAGCAAGGATCTGTTGCACAGTGCTACTGTCTCTACGGTAGCCTGTTTGTTCTTTTTACCAAGAATGGCTCGACAGAAGCTTTCAGACGCTCTAGGATGATCAGGAAGAACACTTGGCACATGAGGTTTATCAGAGATAGGTGTGATAGTTGCTACAGATGCTTAGATCTCCTTTCTTCGCCATTCAGCAGAAACTTTCTCTTCAGACTATGCTTGACTGCATATAATGAGCAGCTCTTCTGCCAATTCCACTCCACCTGCATGTAGCTTTAGATTATTTGGTCGCAGTTTTGACTTGACTCCCGAATCGTCTTGTAGTGATATGTCTTCAATTTCCGTCACTACTGTGGTGTCATAATCATACGTCTACGCATGTCGGTCCCGTTAGTACTCAGTCCATCTCTCCTTGGTCTCTCAGGATGTCTGGAGCAGGTGTCCATCGTGATCTTGAGAAAATCGTTGCTTTGGTTCCCATTTTGTACTGATATCTGTTCTTGGTGTGTCTTTGCTTGTGCTCACTGCTTAAACAATCATTATTTCATATCGGCTCGTACCGCCTTTCGAAATTGATTGCACTCCTGTATATTTTCATGTTCTCTTCAGACTGCAGTGTGCTATGTTCCGACTTTGCTTTTCATCCATAAATAGGAGTGTCCTCTGAGTGGTTCCTGTCTGTCGGTAGACTCTCTGTCATTGCCTCTCTGATTGTCGAATGCAGCGCAGCTATTCTTTCTTCCAATTTTTTTCTTCCGTAAGTTAATCAAACCAAATTTTTGGGTGAATTAGGGTGAATTGGGATTATCAGTGATTCTAGAATTTCTTTATGAATCTGTAAATTATCCTCCAAAAATGCGCGGGCACCCTGTTGTCAACTTTTATGATAGGGATAGTAATTGTCCAAAAGTATAGTGATAAGTGTCGATTATTTCCGTGATTTATATTTGCTATGGACTGCGTTAAAACCGGTCAGTTACGTTCCCCATTGAAAGAACGCGAGGAAAGTTGACATCGATCCAGCAAAAGTCTAAGATTGTCCACACCGCCCAATTCCTCAATGAGGGAGTAGTGACGTTAATGCTTCATTTTTTTGTTATGGTAGAGTTGAAAGATCAGCGAGGTTTGATTTCAAAATTCACGCATTGGTATTCCCTGGGGATCATCTAGAACACAGTATCTTCCTGTAGTTATTTGTAATAAAAATGTCGAGTTCTTAGGATGAAAACGAAAGCTCTTGACAAAAGTGAGATTTCTACGTGAAAACCAAAGTTTCTGATTTGTCTCATGTGTTAACCCGTATATGTCAAGAAGCTTTCCATTCATGATAGGTTACTTTTCTGTATACTCTCTAAGACTCGAAGAAATAGTCCCGTAAAAGTAGAGAAAGCTGCTGAAAACTCCTGTGATATATTTAACTTAGTTGTGGAAAGCCATTACAAAAATCAATAATTACCAATCAGCTAAATGCAATTTTACTTTGTCCATCCACATGTAATGATCCTTGTAACCCACTAACTTGATTTGAGTATCGATCATCAATGTTATGTGCACAACGGTGGTAATGACTAAACAAAACTAGGTTTAGTGCGATCTTGCTTTGCTCATCCGGCTTAACTTTATCGACGCATGTTGACGGTCATACTTGCATAAAGCGACAATGAACGTCATAAAAACGAAATTGAAGAATTCTGGTGAGCATCTGTGCTGAAAATCAGACGTTGATCAAGGAACAGGTGATATTGAGATAAGTAGCCACGCCCTTGTTCATTGTTTCTTTACAATTCTGTTTTGTGATAAAGGATAAAAATGTTTTATTTAATTTAAGCTAAGATAAATGGGATTTTTTATCTACGATTTCGTGAAAATGATCGACCCAGTGACGCTTTGTTAATTTGATCTTAATTTGATAGAGGAACTAACTTTTGGACTGCTCACAAATAATTGTTTACGGGGGCGATGTACAAATTCTGTCACGTGGTGAAGCATCTGTTGAAAGCTGTTGAAAGAGCCTTCTCTTTCAACTGTTGCCTATTGATAAAAACCAAGAAGAGAAATCTTTAGTTGTTCGGAGACTGTGCCAGGACCATGTATGTTTCGCAATAAGTGGTAAGCAATTATAAGCGTTAAATTATTCAAATCTGCTCAGCTCACGTTAATTTGCACTTAGTAACTTGTAGTGACTTTGTAAACCACGTCAAAGACGCTTACACAGTCATCAAACAGATAATACGTACGAAATGCGCACACAAGATTCAAATTACTTTCTGAAAATACTAGAATTCATCATTCTACAGACCAGAATGCTATTAACAAGAAAGGAAGTCAGAGGAACTACTACTAACTGAAGCGGAGAACAAAACTCCCGACTGCAGCTCGATGGGTTCAATGGTAGACTAATTTTGTCTCATATTCATTACTCGTTTTCATTTTCCATAAGCAGGTATATTGTGTAACTAAAGATGATTCCTAGACAGGGTTCATGCAGGTCCTGAAAATCCTGGAAAAGTTTTCGAATTTGAAATTGTTCCTTGAAGACCTGGAAAAGTTTTGGAATTCATCATTTCAATAGAAAAAGGTTATGGAATATGATGCGTTGACCACAGATGGCATTAAGTTTACTGTCTGTTTTGATGAATGGATGATTTTGATGATGGATGGTTTTGATTGGATGGCCCAAAAGTAAATTTGGCTTTGATGAAAGAGATGCAATAGCATAAAAAAGACCCTAACTCTCTACAGCTTTCGGACGTATGGAGTTGCGGTCCATAGTGCATACGCAACAGTCAAAAATGCATCAAATAGGCGCTTTTGTACATTTCTGAAGGCCTTTCATAATTTTTTCAAGCAGTCGCCTGCTGGACGTCATGATTATCTCTTGATCAACGATCATGACATAATAAATTCTGAAAAAGATTCATCCTTCCTGTTTCTTTTGAAATACTGTTCGCATCGTTGATTGTATAATTCTAAAGCCATAGTACGAATATTCGAGATCTTTGAAGGCTTAAGAGCATATGTCAAAAATGTCCAGAATCGTCCAGTTTCCAGGAGGCCTCAGACAAAATCCTTCGATTCAGTGAAATTGAACCTAGGAAGCGATGTTGATGCAAGGTTCTGTCTTGCAAAATTGGAATTTTCGAAATTCGTTATTGATGTCATTGAACCATTCCTTTGACGTCTCCAATGCGGAGCTCCCCTGGTTGTGTTTCTTTTCGAAGAGTTAGCTTTGATTTTCACACTGCTTCTTCAGATGATTGTCAAATCAAGTCTTTTGCCTAGTCATCAGTTGGATATTGGCTTCGGAGCTAAAAAGTTGACTTTGGGAACACAAGTTCTCCACCAATAAAGACATTTCTGACAGCATTAGAAATACCTAAACTTTTCCATAAATTGTGGAGCCAGACAGTAAAAGATAAAGTTAAGATGAACAATCACTTTTCTTTTGGACTTGGTCACTTTGCATATAAATGTACCGTACGTGATATCTGTAGTGATAAACATTTATAATTAATACACAATTTATATGCTAATTATCATCCTAGTAATCTGTAACATTGCTGTGTTTCAAAATACATAAATCTTCAAATACTATTCTTGACCGGGCTCAAATTGAGAGGAAATAAATTGATATATCTGAGAAAGTATAGCGGTAGGGTCTGCATTTTGCATTTTCGTCAATGGAATAGGTTAAGTGATTTAGATTTTATGTTTATATGAGACAGGTTTCCATTCACTGTTGTGATGGTCGTTCCTCGACAACAAAATGTAGAGAACTTAATTCACTAAGATATTTAAGCAGAGAAAGCTGAATGTCGAAACCTGAAGCAAATGTATGTACAATGTGCGATGTACGAACAGAAATAAAAATGTCAACTTAAATGAATAATTGATACATTTCATGTTTTTGAGTTACACACAAACCGCATTTCTATCTCATCTTGCATTAATTTAAGGTTTGATTTGAACATGTTGGTATTTCTACTATGAGATTTCTTCTTTTTCATCGTATCTGCATGCTAGTCCCTATTTTCTCATAAGCGAAGTGGTCACCTTGGTCTGAGATGATGCGACCTGGAAAAGTTATGCAAAGACATTTTTGGGCAATCGCTCGAAACCTTTTTGCAGCACAGTTCATTTCAATAATCTCTGAACATCACTCTCTCCTATGATATTATTGCTGCATCATTTTACTTTGACCTCTGTTCAAAAGTATTATTTCACAGCTAATTCATGCGTTTTTGAGTTGCTTTCATATTTATTTTTCCAAAGTTGGATTCATTCTGCATTTTACTCATGAATTGACGATTTATTTCTAAATAATAATAATAATAGTAATAATAATAATAATAATAAATCTTTATTTCAAATACAAAGAGCGGTATTTGACAGAATACTTGTCCATGTTGGTGTTAATTTTCATGCTGTCTTTAAATTGATCATTTTTGTGTTCCTCTGATCATGTGTGAGGGATGTGGAGAAAGAAAGATTGGCAACAATGTCAGGCTTCCATATTAGAATCTTTGAGCATGTGAACTCCGCAAGCAGCTCAGCTTTCAAACACAAAGGAACCTGTAACTCAAACTTCATAGCCAAGGTTCTCGGGCGCAGGCATCGAGTGACTTCACGTAGGATATAGAAAGTACTCGAATTCAAGGAGCGCCGACTTGAATCAACTCGTGCAGACGCGGGATGAACTTAAATACATATTGTTTTCACATTACAGTTCATCATTTTGTTAGTTAACGCTAACTTTGACATAATTTACTTCATCCTGTCTCGGTTTACAATCTCATTTATGGTTCACACGTATGGGTGTGTACTTCACTGCCTGACAATGCGATTGCTTGGTCACATGACCTACAGCTGATCAGCGGTCTGGTTAAGTGCTTTGCTTGGCAAGCTCTTCAAAGTTAGCAGCTTTCCTCTAATGAGCATCCGTATCCTTCTCTTCCCAGGGAACAGTCAATTCGCCGTGAATCATTTTCTGCCCTTTCGCGTCGACTTACGCTCAAGGCTGATAGTGATAATTAGGAGAATTCATTTAGCGGCTTTCTATCCACTCAGACTTCCGACTTACGTCGAGCAGATCTTCACATGCGAGATCTCCGTCTATCCGCTTGACCACTCGGCGCAAGAGTAATTCCCGCTACATCCCTGGTAGGTATCACTGCATCTGAAGGATCAATCCTTGCCGGTGCGTATACCATCATTCTCATTATAGTGCCTCATGCCAATTTGATAGGATATTGGGAGATTGACATGGATGCCACACGACTATAAGTGATGGTTCGTCCGGACTCCCTGGCAGGCCAGATTTAGTGGGGATAGGGAACACATCGCATGGTCATTACACCTTCCGCTTCAACTTTCGGGATTTGAGTCCTAGTAGTAACCGAATATCAGCACGCAGTTAATTTGATTATGGTGTCTTACTCTTTCGTTGTGTATGACCGCTCTATGCCGGAAATCTTTCAACTGAGATGAAGGCGGCTCTGTTCAGCATCATGTTGTCCTTGCAGTTTTCATGACTAGAAGGAAGATATCATATATGAGCTTGAATCATGCTTGCTCATGTGGTGATTTGGATTTTACGCATATCAGTCTTTGATTTTATCTTCTAATTTTAGAATTTAATTGTAATCCTCTTTTCACGCTGATCTGTAGTGATAAGGTCTGTGGCGCATTAAATGATTTTCACGAGTGTGGCACATGTCATTAAATAATGTGGCATTACGTTAATCCATTTCCGAACAAATGGTGAATTAGGATTAATTCTTGAATGATCGGCTGTGAAAGTAGATTATTCAATGCTTCATATTTTCCTAGACCATTATCATGGATTTTCTGGATGTCTGTTTCCCATTTTAACAGAGAAAGCATTTGATGTTGAGTTACCATGACTCTCAGTTTATTTTATCTTGCGTAATCAAGAAACGTGAACGCCCTAAATTTCGATGTCAATTCTCTGATAAAGTAAACAGTCAACCATGAACGATTTAATTCGTTCTTACGTAATTTTCTGCTAACAATCATTTAATCTATTTGTACTGTGAATTCAGATGGGCAATGTGTAATTCACCTGACTTGTGCATGTTGATCATCAAAATGGGCGCACAATTTTTTCTGTTACGAATATGAAATCAGTAACTTTATCAAAGAGATTGGCAAGGGTCAATATATTGTTGACTTTCATGAACTTATCATCTACAGCCCCCTGTGGATGATAGCCCGACCGCCTGCACGAGTTTCTGCTGGGAATAATGCCAAAAATGAGACGTCTTCAGGTTGACTACTTTTAATCTACGTGGTTCCTCTTCTTGTCGGAGAGGATAAAGATAACACATGTTAATCCGATGTAAAACAGACAGAAATTTTCGGTAAAATTTACATTTGTCTGTGTTGTCTCTGATTTAGTTAAAAAGTGGTGAAAGCATTCAGTTTCGTCCGATACTAGTATCTGAGCAAAATGGTGTGCTTGACGATCTTAAGTTGCTTGCAAACTCTGAATGTGTTAGGCTTCATAGGAAAAGGTACACGAACATTGTATGAACTGAAGAAAGTCAATGAAAAAAGTTTGATTGCAGCCATGATTGCAGACTTGCTTCTTCTCATCAAATAAAAAAATGGACTAGTGCCATTTTGCCTAAAGCTCCAGTCTGATTTCCATTATATTACATGTGTTTTATTTGATCCTGTCCGACAATAGGAACTGGATAAAGCTGCAGACGCGCAGACTTCTAGTAACTACTGGGTGTGCCTCATTTTGTGGAAGTCTCATTTTCGGCCTCGTTTTCTTCAGAAACTCGTGCTGGCGGCCGGACTATGATGGTAAGATTTGACAGACACATGCTTATGACGCAACATGACTTTCATGTAATTATTTTGAAGTAGGGATGTATCGATTAGTGATTTTGATAATCGGCCGATTACCGATTAATCGGTGGAAGGTAGCCGATTGATCGACCGATTATTTCTTTTAAATTAATCTGAAATCGATGTTTTCCAAATACTGAAAGTACCGACTTAGTTATAGAAAGCTTAATAACAGTAAAGTACAACAAATTGTAAGTAGAGGTGGTCCTGAATGTTCCATGCAAAAGGCGTTCTGATGCTAGTCCAGTCCCACGTTAAGTTGAATAACAAATAACTTTTATCAATAGGCTACTTACAATGTTGCCAATAGAAGATACAGAACTACAGAGCAAGAAGTTTATTTCATATGATTACATATGCATTACGTTCTAACCAAAATTACATCGATAATGAGCATCATTGAAAGAATAGAGACACGGATGAACCGATCAATTTTCTAACCAATGATGGCATTAAAGGACAGAACCCACCCTTATCATGCAGAAGGGGTCTGAAGTGACTCGTAGTTACTTATTCAAGGACTCCAATTTGGTAAATGATAATTTCATCCGTTATTTTGAGGGAATTATAAGATATACCGGTATTCTTCCCTGGAATTCGAACTCATGTGCCCTGTTTGTAGGAGTTAGCTGCAAAGTGAATGGTCAACGAGAGACGAGATCGTGATATGGCCAAAGACTACCAAGAATTTGTAAAGCATGAAAAGTGGAGATCACCGCTTCTTCCAGAGTGGAGGCCGAGCCCTGGCCTGGATTTTTTTTTGGAAACGCAACCGGTCGCTTGTTCTTCAGATTATTTTCTCATATGCCTTTATTCCGAACAAGAAGACAGTTTGAGTGAATATTTATAATGTAAAATATGATAATAGATTGTTAAATCTTAATTTGCGAATATATTCGAATGGCTACATGTTTTAAAAGAGACGGGCCTGTGCCGGAAAATTAAAAAATGCGAGTCAGGCTCTGGCCGAAGAATAAAATCTACAACGTGACCAAAAATTCGGTCCTTGGATTACGGGCGCGGACCGAAAATTCCTGGCCGGTTCCCATTCTAGGCTCTTGTACCCAGGCGTGGCGAAAAAATGTTAAGTATATTTGTACATGGTAATATGCGATGATAACTTTTTTACCAACATTTATGATCAATGTGAAAATCTAAAATATGGGAGAATTCTGTTGTTCTCAATCATCGGAATGATAAGAAGTGGTTTGAATTTAGATAAGTAGTTCAGTGTGCATGTAAAGTTAAGTTTATCTAAAAATTTGAAATCTTGTCTTTTGATCAGTCACTAAATTTGAATTGAAATATCAAAAATCTTCGAAAGACCCTGATCGGCAAATAATCACTCTGCCGTGTCAGTAACCAGTACACCCCTTTTTTGAATAGGGACATTTTTTCGTTTATACAGTATGATATACTTGCCACTCAGACCTCCTATTTTCTTGTAAAGTCTCCCATCATCTTTCTTGAGAATTACTCCATTTTTCATTTCGGTCATATCGGGGTGAAGACATTACGATCATTCAGTGGCCGACGTTGCAGAAAACGTTATAGTTGCGCGAAACACGAGTAAAATATTCAAATTGAAAATTTGAATCTAAGTGATCATTTATGCAAAAGTTACCATGCTCACTAACTAAGTAGCAGAATATCATCCTCGGTGTGAGGCAGGTCTCTATGTCCGTTTTCATTCACAAACTTCTATAATTTGAGAATTTCTCAAATTCATTTTTTAGTTAGCAAAATACGATACGCCCTATTGATTCTGATGATTGCCAAGCTATAATTTCGCTTTGAATTTGATGAAATTTTGTCAGAGCTTTATCGCAGCGTTTTACAGTTCTCCAAATTGTATAGATGACTTCTTTTAGTAGTTGAATTCCATCAGTCCCTCAGAAGTTGCTTTGCTTCTTGGCGATTCTAGCTTCCACAATCGTAGCTTCTAATCTGTGGTGATTCGATTCGACTGGTGCATGTGGAGCTTTGAAACCTTATCAACTTTTGAATATGCAACGATTGGTTCTCTCTACAACTGTTCCATGTCGTCTACAAGACTTCATGTGAAGTTCAAAACTAACTTCTAGTCATCATTTCTAATATTATTTGAGCAGCGTTATATGTGATTGAATACACTCGTAGGATTAGTTTAAAATAAACTGAAATTCTTTGCCTTCGATTAATAACCACACTTAAATTTCAGAAACTGATAGGTCTCTGGTCTATTGTAGTAATATAATTAGCGATAGCAAAAAAAGAATTATGCTGGTTATGCAATGATATTTAGTAAGTAGCAAGTATATGTTCGTATCATATGCTCAAATTGCGTGATTGATTTCGATAATGGCAATAATTAAAGAAGCAATTTTAGAAATGTCGATCTTTATTGAGATGTGTTTATACTTGTGAACGAGATGTCTGGTATTATGAGGGTTATTGTACGGTAAGTAATAATCTTCTGTCGCCACTCCGAACGTGGGAATTGATATTCAGTATCTCTTATGAAATGACTTTAAAGCTCAGAAAGCAACCGATTGCAACTGAATCAGGGGCTTGCAAGCCATTTTCTTATGGGACTTCCATGGTGTGACATGGATAGCAAGGACCGTAGACAAGGACTTGATAGCTGCTATAGTAGCAAATTTCAAAACGGGTCATACCGGATCCGAAAGTGACTAGCTCAAAAAGATTTTAATTCATGTACCAGTCATGGTGTCAACAGAGGGGATCATATGCATTAAACAAAATTAATTTTTCCTGCCACAAGGCCGATGCATGTGACACCCATCACTAGCACGAATCTGCGCGTCTACCGAGTTCTAACTGGTTCCTGTTCATGTCCGACATGATCAAAGAAAAACTAAGGAAAATCTAATGGGACGCAGATTGCAGCTTTTGGCTAAGATGCAATTTTCTATTGTTTCACCTGTTAAGTTAAAATGCCAAGTCTATAGTCATAACTTTTACATGGAATGTCTTCTGGTCATTTCCTATTATGTATATGTGTTATTATGATGTTTCATGATCAGCAATGTATGTGAGAATGTGGTCAAATGTGGATTAAATTGCTCAACATACTTATGGTTGCCGACATCAGGAAGCATTCCTAGACTGAATGTGTTTAGCTTCATAGACAGGGGTGCATGAGCATGATAGGAAATGAGCTGAAGATATTCCATGTCAAAAGTTATGACAGTAGGCTAATTGCTTTTCCTCAAATCAGAAAAACACGCCAAAAGCGTCACTCAGCTTCGCATTGGATTAACATGTGTCTTCTCTGATCGTGTCTGACATGAACGGGAACTCGGCAGACGCGCAGATTCTTAAAAATTCATTGTGTATCATTCTCATTTTCGGCCTTGTTTCCTGAAGAAAATCTCTTTGGCTGCCGTACTTAGAACATTTCGGTGTCGTGATCAAGTGAAAGCAGGTATAAATAGGCATAGGCAGTACATTGAAGGTCGCTTAAATTTCTCCTGGTTTGCCATGTTTTTGCTGATGTCACTATTTGCAACAATGACGATCGATTAATATATTGAATAAAATGAAATACAAATAGCTGTAATAGTACCTAGGCCTACATTTTCTACTTAATAGCAATTTCTATAACTCCTTGGTTTCAGCAATGCGGGTTATCTGTCGGTACGTGTATCTACTGCTTTGCATAGTTCATGAATAATTATTGAGCCATATGCGCGTGTGTTTCCTATTTACTGTTGCTTAATATATAACCTCGACCGAGGATTGCCTCTATTTCTGAAAATTATGTCAATTGAATGACTTTTCAAGCTTTTCTAATGAACTAACAAAGAGTTCCTCTTCAAAGCTTGGTTTAATCATTTTTGCGATTTTTTTTGTGAGCAATGCGATTCAGCTGTATTTGTTGAATTGTTATCAAACTTTTAGCGGCACCGTGACATTGTGACTTTGAGATTTGTGGATAAATTTCAAATTAGTGGTGCCAACGATTTAGGCAATTCAACATTTCGAAAGAGAGACAACTAGACGTCCCATCACTCACTGTATCAGTAGACAATAGATAATTGTACATCCGTAAGCAAAGCTTTAGACGACATCCGAGTGGAGCTATTTTCCGATGACACTGTAAAATCACTGTGCATCAAATTTTCGCTAATTTGGCGAGGGCGAGTGTCTCTCGAAAATTTATTACTATGGATATTGCGAATGCTGCACGACCATGAAATCGCGAAAATATGTTGTCGCTAACTAGTCCACGAGGCGACAGTCGCGAAAATATTGTGCACGAAAATTTGCTGTTTTACAGTATTGTAGAACATTCTTTGAAATTTTCTAAAATGTTGTGGGTATATCGCGCTTTGCAATTAACTTGAAATCGTTTTGTCATGTGCTTCTGAGGGGTCATTGAATGTATCTTGAAGGTATAACTTCTGTAAAAATGGATGTATCGCATTTATTAAAGACCTCTTCGCTTGTGCTTTAACATTGTATCAAATGTTTACACCGACTTCAACTTATAGATGAGCTTGCTATGTTTTGTGATGAGTGTCGGTATGCTGTACTGAATATTCATGTCGTCACGTAATTAATTGAAGAAAGCTATATGCTACGCTTTAAATGAAACATAGTGCTAATGTCATAAATTTTTCAACATTGTTTATTGTTAATTTTCAATATCTCCGAGAAGAGTGGTTTTTGCTTCTTGCAAGTTAGCTTCTTTACTTATTATTTTTTTACTATTTCTACGCTTCTGTTATCACAGCATGGTCTGTTGTCCTATGCCGTCCTGGGCTTCTGCGGGACGCCTGTTAGAAGCTTTCGATTTATCCAACTTGAAAACATGAAAACGATAAATGCAATCAGGAAAGAAAAGTTTTCGAAATTCTATTGTTGCCCAGTAGAAAGCTAGGAGGTTCCTTTCCTACAAAAGACAAAACAGTGGAAACATCTCACGGAGTGAGATCTCTAAAGCCTCACGTAGTGATGATACGCACTGTTCGGCTAGGGTACCTGAGGCAGCGAATCATTGGGTTCGAAGCCCAAGCAAGTAAGACTATTCTTCGTGATAGTGTGTATGATACAGTGTTAGTGTCCTATTTCTTGCTTGTTTTACTACTCGTGTAAAAGTAGTGAATGCAAACAAATAGCAAAATATGACATTGATGGCCACTATCACCCAAGTATGGCAACAGTATTGCTTTTGATAGAAAATCGTTTTTTCAACTTATCCTCGGAATAAATATTTTTTTAGCTAAGTTTTTCTCAAATTCTAAGCTCTATCATTGAATTTGGATAATTAATTGCAGGTATAAGTAGAAACATCAGATGTCTGTCCAACTTTCTATGTCAAATGAATATAATGTTACTCGTAGCTTTGAGTTTCATAAAAGTGAAATATGCATCTAGACGAGGCCGCAGGCCGAAACTAACACTTAGGTCGTGTCATTAGCGCTATGGCATATTCGGTATGTCCTATACGCGGACTCCTTGGTCCTGTTACCTGTTACCGCCTCCAACGCCGTTCGACGCAAAGGGCCCTCTTCAGTCTTCTCCACTCTTCGCGATCCATTGCTACTTCCTCCAGTTGTTGCCAACGGTTTCCAGCCTCCTTCATCCTTCTCTCCCATGTCGGTCGCGGTCTTCCTCGTCGTCGCGTTCCAGTCGGCGCCCATTGGATAGCCTCCTTGATGTACCGGCCATCCCTCCGTAACATTTGGCCAAACCATCTGCACAGGCTCTTCACAACAAGTTCATCGATGTAGGGCATTTTGTTGCTTCGCGTATGACGGCGTTGCGGACTCTATCTTGTCATCTAACACCGAGAATTCTGCGCAAGACTTTGCTCGCGAAAACGAGAAATTTCTGGAGATGGTATCGTTTTCGTAGCATGATTCGCGGCCATAAAGAAAGACATGACGAACAAAGATATTATACATTCTTAATTTAATTTGAATGGAGAGTCTCTTCGAATTCCAGATACTCTTCAACCTGCCCATTGTCTGATGTCCTCGGTTCAGGCGGTTGGCAAATTCGTCTTCTAATGAACCTGTGTTGGATAGTATGATTCCCAGGTATTTGAGGGATGCAGCTTTATTTACATATTTCTTCTCCATTTAAGGTGAGAATGTTCGTGTCCGTTATTCCGTTCTCATAGTCTCTGTCTTCTGAACATTAATGTCGAGTCCGGCGCCCTTTGATGTGTATCTCATCCTATCAATCATCCTCTGCAGTTTATCAGGGTACGAAATTCGGTCCCTGGTTCGAAATAGTACGAAATTGAACCTGTGCTCTTAAATATATTATGCCAAGTGTTACTTAAATCAGGTAAGAGAATTTTCCGGATTTCTTGACGGCCATCTTGGTCATTTTTGAGATTCACCAGACAATGCAATATATATGGGAGTGGTAAGGGGGTGGGGGTAAGCAGGTGTGTGATTCTTCCGGTTTTCGGCGATGAATTTGGTACCTCTCGTGAATTGGCGAATTTCGATGAGGTAGGGGGGGTATGGGTACCATGAACTTTTCAGGAGAAAATGAAAAAGAATCTGGGAAGTCTTGTTTGTCTTGTCCTTCAATTATATAGAGAAATAAAATGCTTCATATAATGCCTCTTCTATCATTTCACTGAATAAACCTTTTATGAAGTGGAAAACTAAGAAACTTGCTTATGCTAGGATATATATAAAGAACACACCTCAAGGATCCCTCAGATAGAAAGAGGATGAGAACGGGCCCCCTGAGATAGAAAGTCGTAAAGAAGAGACTTTAAATAACATCAAAATTCCACTAGTTACACTTCCCAAAAGGCTGGAGGTTTCGCATGCGGCGCTTTAAAAACATAAAAGTCTACTAGTTATACTCCCATAAGGCTGGAGGTTTTGTCTGCGGTACTTTGCCTCAATATGTTTGAGTTCCAATTAATTATTCTGTGGCCTTAGTGCATTAATATAATCAATGTATTTTCAGTAGCAGCATAGGGCCCATAGTG
Organism: Prostheceraeus crozeri; assembly: GCA_907163375.1. NCBI lineage: Eukaryota > Metazoa > Platyhelminthes > Polycladida > Euryleptidae > Prostheceraeus > Prostheceraeus crozeri. The sequence goes on along the minus strand of CAJQUW010004727.1, from coordinate 173,673 downwards.
TGTAGGCGCATAAAGATTCACAACTATTTAGAATTGACTCCTGGATTACTTGTAATCATATCAAAACTGAAAATGGGCCCCAGAAAAAGTAACGTATGGCCCCTAGAAGAGATCTTCCGGATTTTTTGTGATACCACGTTCTCATCCCTGTTAAATGCATACTATTAATAATTTTTACATGGTTCGAAATATGGTTCGAAACAACGTCATCTGCATAGTTGAGATCAGCAAGGCGTTTTTATTGGATGTAATCGCAGTTCTATATCTGTTTCGGCTTCTTATACTTCGAGTTCATCATGCTGTCTCGTTACCTTGTTCATGACCTGGCAAAAATGCTACCCATCTCTTCCGAATGTCATCATCTTTAGAAAGCAAAACTCCATATTTGTCTCGAACAGGTGCCTCTTTCCTTCTTTTTCCGTCTCCAGTAATTTCTTTCAAGATTTTATAAGCTTTTCGAACACCATGTGAGCTACCCTGCTTTCAATGAGTTTTCCGCTTTCTCTGCTTGATTTTCTAGGTATTGCCTTATATCTGTGCGTGCACTGCGCTTGACAACTTTGTGCAGATTCCAGTCCTTGGCAGCTTCAGTATTTCTTTCATCAATTTTTCCTCTCCATTTCACGCTTTTGTTCCTTCCTTTTTTCTATTAGATCCTATGTCGTGTCGCTGGTCCATTTCTTTCTGTGGCCTGTCTTAAATACAAGGATTTCTTTGCCTACATTTTATTTTACCCTCGGAATTTCGAGCCCCGAGGGTGTCATTGGAAGTCGTCAGGAAGGGCATCTGGACTAAAGGATCACAACGCTCCAGTTAAAAGTCTGACTGTGTCAGCACCGTCGAAGCCCCAGTGTGGGGTAGTAGTGACGTTAACCATCATTCATTCATTTCACATCAACTTTCTCCATACATTCGTTGTTTCTTCCAACTTAAGCGTTCATGTCCCCCAGGCAAACTCGCATGTACCGCTTTGGGATATCATTGATGGTGTCTTGTAACTTGTCGTAGAACTTGTCCTTTTCTCCCTCAGGGTCGCTATTCATTGGGGCGTAGCACGCTATAATTCCGAGATTGCACTGAATTGTTTTGAATTTAGTAAGAATTATACGACTGTTACCAGGTTTTCAATCAACTAAGGTCTCAGACACACTGAAAGCAAAGCAAACACGAGCGTCTCGAGCGAACGTATGTCCGTAAGCTATTAATCGCTCTCGTTTGCTTTGCTCGCAGTGTGGCAGTCTACAACTGCGGTAATGATGACTTTGTATTTGCTGCAAAACGCTTTGCTCAGAAACGCTTGGAATAGCTCGCAGTGTGGCTGAGGCCTAAAGTTTTTTGAGGCATTCTTACTTAACATCAATCCGACACCTTATTTTCTATTATCGTCTCTGCCTGGATAGATCAGAGTCCTTCCGTTTTCGCGCTTCTCTTTTCCTTTACCATCCCATCTTATTTCGCTTAAAGCCAGAATATCAAATTGATGATTATCGAATTCTTTCTCAAGTTGTTGTAATTTGCCCTGTTGATTGAGTGTTCTAACATTCCATGTTCCAATACGCAATTCAGTCTTTGTATTCACAAAGCGGGTGATTCTTAGCACCCCCTTGTGTCCGGTACTGGGGACCATGTTCATTTTATTCGTAGCCATGGATTTAAGGAGAGAATCTATGAGATATTCATTGGCAAAAAAATGTGTCAAACTTACCAGGAATGAGTACTGCGTCGTTCCTACCTAACTGAGGCCAATGGCCCCCCGTCGATGACCTCCTGAAGAGGTTCCTCCGCCGGGTGTCCTTAAGATAAACAATCCATAAAACAGTTTATCGTTCTTGGCCTATACCTCTCTTATCACTGCCCCGCTGCCAGCATTGGGTTGCCAGAGCCTGCTTAGTTAGCCGGAGTGCGGCCCTTCACCGCTTGTACCAGACCTGTCGGCCAAGGTAAGACCTGCCAGGAGCTCAAGTTCCAGACAGCATAGCCCTGGTGCGCCTCCGTTTACACTTCTCCGCCACTATGAGGCCGCAAGTTGGATTTAAGGAGAGGAAAGGTTCTTGGTCCTGTAGCTGCAAACAATCAATGATGTTTGCAAGACATGAAGCAGCTATCATGGCCAATTCGTGCAATGATAGATAACACCAGATATCATTTCTACACAAACAAAATGATGTTTAAGAATTCTGATATTCATGTTTTCATCATCACCGCTTTCTAGTCGGTCATGCATTCGTAATTGGAAATACATGCATGCACAATGTACATAGTGTCTTTATGTATGAATTATCCACATTCTATGTGATAGAAGGAGAAATGTACAAAGAGCATTGCTGAATATTATGTCTACATCCAGTCAATCGAATAAAAATTCAACATTTTCTATGTCTTTTTTGATTTGAGTTTTTTTTTAGTTGTAGCAATGAACGAATAGAAACCGTTCGCATTTCGCATTTTTGTTCACGAACGTCTCCCAAAGCCCAGGAATTTCTCGATTTTCGTTATTGTAAATGCCCTCTCATTCTTGCAGTGATTTCCACTAGAGAATCAAAATGTCTTAGTCAATTAAAGGAATAGATCAGCACCGCTGCATCTTGGACTATGAATTCTCTCTGACCTCACCTGCAGTATTTCTACGCAGTTACGGCAGCATTTGATTCCACTGTGCCTGATTTTAGCTTGAATTGTATTTTTTTGCGCTATTTGTCTGTACCACTGAAGAAGTAAACTGTAAGTTTTCGAAGCATGTTCGGTTGAAGAATACGGTTTGTGAAGGGAAAACCTCGTGAGTCGTGATTCCGCCAAAGTCTGGACTATTGGCAGTATTAGTCCAGCTTTGAAATACCACTGCGAGTCATGCTGATATAAAATCATCCGAGAGGGTCTTGCAAAAATCTAAAAGACAATTGAAAGTAATAGGGATATACTCGACAGATTTTGATTGTAATTTCATTGCTGTCTGCTTCATAATCTTAATGGGGTCCAACTTTAAGTTATTTTCAGTGAATGCCATCTTCAGTTAATGTATGAACACATTTGCAGTTAGAGATCAATTGCGGCAAGATGTAACTGGAGATAAGTTGAGAACTATAATCTCATTTGAGTGTTGTCTTGATTGAGTAGTCACGGATCCTTCTCGTCTCCATACATACATCGTTCTTCTCAAACTGTTACACTGCTGTTATCTGTTATACGTATGTTTTGCTACATAGCAACGTTACAAGTAAACTGTCCCTCTGATGTGCAACCTGTCCGTGATCTGATTGTACATGAATGTATATAATCGCAAGCTTTATGCTTCAGGCTTGATTTAATGTCTGTTTTAATACAACAAGCTTTGTGAAACTGGACGATATCAGTTCCACCTAATTTGTGTGATTCGTGTGCTCTACATGAAAATACGGCTTTGAAAGTGCATTGCTTGCCACGTTACGATTTAAATTTTGTTGATATTAATGATGAGTTTGATTTGCTTCTGTTGCTATTTGATGTCATATGAATAAATAGCACCAGTCAGCACTCATCAGTCACATATTTTGTACGTGTATTTTGACAACAGAATTAAGAGTTATAACGGTCTGCTGTCAGTGCTGTAGCCAATTAAGCTAATTAGAATTATTTCACTGCTAAACAATTAAAGGAATTTGGGCAAATAATTGTAGAAGAAACACGTTTGAGAAGCTTGTAGGTTGTACTGTCTAAAATGAAATAATGTGTTGAAATCTGTTTCTTCATTAATCGAAGAGGCTTGGATCAGATTCAATACCAGTTTTACAAAATACGTTGTCACTCAAAAACTGGGAATACATCCCATGAATAGTCACTTCTACAAAGCAGCAATTTTGTCTTTTGGATAGAAATTATTGCGAGTAATAGTAGTAGTAGTAGTAAAATGTCTTTATTATGAAATGGAAATCACAAATTATGGTATAATGAAAAAATTTTGATTGAAGATGCACATAACACAATTCATTTCAATATGATTTTAAATGGCCATGACATTCGATGCACATGGTTGTTGGCGTGTAAAGCAATTGCCCTATAAAACTTCACCAAACGAAACTGGAATGAACATTATTTACCTGCTGATAAAACTGTTTCTTGAGAATTGTGAAAAACCGAATGTGTCACTATAACAGCGAAAATGGATATCTCTTCGTCCAGTAAATGAGGGTCATGCTGGCGTCAATTATTCCGGTTTCAGAATGCCCTGGAATCATGTCTGAATTTTGATATCGAATGCAATAACATAAGTATTGCAAAAATTTAGAAAAAAAATCATAAACTAGATTTTGTAACTGATAGTTACATAGTATGTAGAAAGTAATCACAGTTATGGAAATCGATCGCGATATGAAGAACGTCTGTACGGATAATGTAATGAGTCAAATCACCGGAAACTCTACTATGTCACTTCATAATAGAATGTTCATTGTATCAAAATATACGGCAAGAAATAGCTCAATTACTGCGCTATTCTCGCGATAGTATAATTGCGATATTATGCTTAGCATTGTGATAGAATTTTATAAGTCATCCATTTAATGTCAATTGCAAAGTTTTTACCGTACCCAATGACTTCCTGGTGATTATTAGAAAGCAATTTTCTCTAAATTGTTGAACTTATTCAGCAGCACTTACCGCCTGATTTATTGCATTGAAAGTGTTGCTATGTTAATGTCTGTTTTCCTTTTTTGGAAGTAGACAGATTTTGACTCTACGGATTAGTTTTTTGGCTTATTATACATGTCTATCACTTTGTTTAACATTGGTAAATGTGTAGGAAGAGTATGCGGAGATGCAGTTATATGTGCCGTAGTGCGATTGGGTTATAAAATGTAAACTATGTTCCTAAACGCTTAGGATGGACATATACAACAAATAAGGTTCAAGAATGTATGATGACATTTGGGAACTCTTACGTCATTTTATTGTGTAAACTGCCCTATATGAATGAGTGCAGAAAATTTAAAGAAAGTCAGAAACACGTGAAGTGTTTAACCCTCCAGCGTCAATGAGAAAAGAGAACGTTAACAATAAATGGGATCATATTCATATGCTGAAACCACGAATTATATATCGAATATGCATCATATACAGGTAAATTATATCACATGTAATATCAAAACGTTATGCCCTGAAGATAAAAAACCTTTGAAGTAATTCAGTCATGAAAATTGATCTACATGGCCGTCTTTTATCCTGTTATTGCTAATTGCATTGTTCATCAACTTCAATAAATCGAGAATGATAATCAGAACTAATAGTCTGAATCACGCTTTGAATGTATGTAAATGCAAATTTAAGGACCGAACTTGACTTTCAAGTCAAAATCATCAGCATGGTACATGCAGGCCTACATGAGATGTGAACTTAAGCTCAACGGTCACTGAAAATGAGATATCTGCATCCGAAAGCAGAGCAAACACTACATTTGGTTGTGGCCTGTCTGTCCAGACTTCCCATGCAAGAAATGCAACGTCCACGTTTTTCAGATTCAAGAAATGCATTTCCTCGATATTCAAGAGCATGTTGTTGGCTGTTAGTTTTGCTTTCTATGAAATCTTTGAAGTTTGACAACTGATATCAAAGAGAAATAATCAGCGACGATGACGTATCTTTCTGCTGTTCTACCAAAGATGTGTAAACTTGGAATTCTGCATAGCTAGTGAAGCTGCATCAGCAGCATCTTAATTATAGAAACGATGAAAAAAAGCGCAAAACAACACTCCAACGAAAAGTGTGATACTACAGTAGGCACGTTTCAGAGGCATGTATTGCCTAAATAATGCGGTGTCCACTGAACGGCATTGATTTATCAATGGTGACACATTCATGAGGAGGCTATTCTGCAAGCAGTTTGAAGAAGTCGCGCATAAACACATGCTTTCACGCCTTCTTTTCGACACTTAGGTGTCCTTTGTCGTCGAATCGGAGAACATGAGTAATTTGAAACGACAAAGTTTAAGTATCACTGTATCATAAAGCAGGGTTGGCATATTCAAAAACCATACCAAAAATTCCATTTTAAATAGGAGGCTGGGTTATTTAAAGTAGTACATGTAGATTGTGTTTCTTCTATATAAGGCCAGGATTTTTAGATGACAGTTGTCTATCATCAGATCGGAACTTCAACATGAACGAGCGTTTAATTAATTGTTTTAATTACACTTTTAGCCTAATTGCAGTCCAAAAAGAGCGGCTACGGAGCATTCGTAGTCAAATTTCATAATTATTCTATATTGCTGGTTCTGGGTGCTTTGATTAGTCTGTTATATCATTCACTTTTCACGATCGATTTTTGTTATGAACATTTTTGGATCATTGATTTTAGTATGACGAAGTCATGCACGTGATATTATACGTTGAGTTGTATCACTAAATTTGTTTTCATTGTGATAAATACTAAACGAGATTAATCTATTGATGTCAATGTTACTTACAATTTCATGTGGATGCATAATTATTAAACCACCTAGACGTTAAGCCTGAATTATGTCTTCGCATCTCATACCGAAAGAATTGTCTCGGTATTATAAAAAGAATAAGACGTGTATTTCAGATAATGAAGAAATATTATGTTGTGAGTAGATTAATACTTAAATAAGAATACACCGTTGAGCTTGCGATTTGACATCGGACATAACCTTATGTTATTAGGTCCTACTATCAATATCTTTCTCAAATTCGATCGTACGTCTATCAGTTGGTGAATGCATTTTAAAAGACCTACCTAGTTACAAAACTCATGGTTTTTTTAAATAGGGTGGGTTTTCACCAACACTGTCATTAAGTATTTTCCTTACATGAGTTGTATCCATAAACTAAGGATATCTTCGTGATATGGCCGGTAGACTCTCCTGGATTAAATCCTTATGTAGGCTTTCATTTCTCGAAGATTAATCTCGTTCAAATTGTTTGAATAAGTCTTCGGCTGTATTTGAATTCGTACCAATGATCTCATGCGGTCCAAAGTAACAAATACGGTAAATCAAAGGCATCCAAAGTCATAAGCACGTTTGCTTTTGATTGACATCTGGTTGTCTACATGTTTCACTGTTGCACGTTGAACTTGGTGAACTGTCACTGATTTAGACGACGACTCATCTCCATCTCCATCGATAGTTATTGAATGAAATTCTATTCGTCATCGTTTGCGTCGTCAGTAGCAGCAATGTCGACATCTACTTTTATCGGAATTCTCCCTCCCACCACCAATCGAATAATCATTGGCGTCGTTGGATCGTCTACCTGACCTCAACGATGGCATAAAGTTCGTCATCAGCTTTCTTGAAATACCATCCTTTCCTGATAGACCAGTCGAACGGAAGCAAACACAATTTGATATAACGCACGCGATAGTCATGCAGGTGGATATAGACTATGAGGATGAATTGAGACAATAGTGCTGTTTTCACATGTTTCCAGTGCATGCTCGCTGTTTCTCACGATTATGCGAGCGCAATGCATAAATTCGAAGTGAACTTCAATATATGCCGAGAAAAAGGAATTTCACAGTTTAGAAATTGGTTGTCAGTTCAGATTATTGAAGGTAGAAATGTACAGTAATGGACTAATCGACATTCGTCGCCAATTGAAGCGAAATGAATAAATGACTGTAGAATCGGGAAGTGGTGCTACTATGGGTGATATAGGCGATCAATTATGGCGAGCGCGGAAAGACGGCATCAACCATGGCACCAGCATGTTATAGCACGTTGCTGCACCCAGTAGATCTGTCTTGAAGATTCTACTATTTTTTCTGGATTCCAATAAAACAAAGATTGCATTTTACCGAGAAGAAAGATGTCACCTGCGGCATTAGATGATCACGCAATTACCAAAAATCTTCGATCATTTGAGAAAGTTAAAGAAACATAATCATACAAGTATTTTCACATAGGTTCCGAAAGCAGTTCATGTGAATCACACAATATCATTAAAGAAAAGAAGATGCAGTTTTGTTAAAACAAAGTGGAACAGTTGCAAAGTGGAATTTCGATATGACTAGAAGTGGAAAGTCGGCGTGGATCCAAGTGATGCAAAGAGCTATCGGATTCAGCATATCTGAAAACGCACGAAGAGTAATCTTGTATGCCCGCTCAAAGAAAGAAGACATTAAACTGCAATCACTGTCACAACGACCACATATGATGATATGGCAATTCGGGCTAGAAATTACGTGAGAATTATTAGAATTATTACACATACGGGTTAGAAATTCGGAGTATCTCGTGATTGCTTATAAAATTGGGTATCATCAACATTTAGTATTGTCCACGTTATTTTCATTTGTTTTTAAGTCTTTTCATGTATACGGAATGTGATCGTTTCATGTTCTCACTGTACACAGAAGATCGATTTCATCCCTATCATCCATATTCTTGTCCATCGTACAAACAAACTGCTACGTATTTTAGTGAAGGAAATATAGGCACTACTTCTACAAAGAATAGGCAAAAATCATTTTCAAAGATTACATAGCATCTGCAGATACAGTCGAAAAATAGCTCTAGAGAGGTCATAAATCGACTCTACAAAGCTACAATCTACACAGAGTGAAGTATAACCACACCTTTTAGACTGCGTGACAATGCGTGTGTGTGTGTCATATCTGCACTATTATCAATTTTACAGCCCAGTTAAGTAAAAATGACGCAGACCAATGCAGATGGCTTACATTGTCTTTCTTCACGTGCACTAGTGATTGATCTATTGTATAGGCTTTTTTCATACGTAAGCCTGCTGATCTGTTATACAGATGAACTGCAGAAAACATTCAGGCTTTGCTGCATAAGCTATATTTTAATACTTTGCTGTTGTAACATATGCATCATTAAATGATATATGATAAAATATGAACTTTCTAAAAATTCCAATGGAACGAGGTCATTACATAGTCCGAGATTTAGTTTAGTGTGAGTTTTAGATTATCAAAGATAGAGGCAAGGGATCACATCAACAGTATTTAATATTAGCACGACGTATTTTGAGAATTGTCACAAACAATCAGTTAAAGTCAGTCAAACATATTTCAAAAAGTAGTGGGTCATATGGGGCCATATCCTGACACCATCATTTTCGTTTGACCGTGACAAAGCGATCTGGTATTGTTCCACTGCAAATGACTCTGTGACAGCAAATGCTCACACACAAAATTCATCTGACAGATAAAATTACACGAGGTATGATCAGACAACTATAAAACACATAGCGTGTTCTAGTTCCAGAGGCATAGAGACGGACACGGTAGTGTTAAACAAAGGGCATTATGTCCTGGGAATCGACTGGATATTGGGCTCCGGGCACAACTATTGCCTTTTCATTTTCCAAACACGGGTCTGAGTCCAGGCGCGGTTTCGGCCTTTCTTCAGGTACGGGCGCGCTCCTGGGATGGCTTCAGTCATTTCCCAGGCACTGCCTTGTTAACAGTGTTGGACGATTATAACGTATTGCTACTATCAGTAGATGAGTTTGCGTTATGAATCGATCAACCAACTAAATTGTAGGGTAAAATTTTGCGAAACTTCTAGCGAACAAAATAATCGAAAAGGCGAAAACACTTTACAAAACAATGCATGCAATGAAAGCTAATTATACATGTATATACATGCATATGGGTGTGCACCATTTTCCAATATTTGTTCCCGGTGGCAGCTTACTCAGAGTAATCATGTTTCTGTGAAGTTCATGATTCTAAATCAACATTGCTTCTCGACTGTGCCACAGTGGTGTGCAGTGCTTGACTGCTCTTGAATGTAGAAAATATTTTCTAGTGGTCGATAATGTTAATTTATGATTTTCAACGTGATCCAGAAATATCGAGTTGTTCATCGAAATTAAGAAAAAAGTTGTGACGAATCACGTTCAATCAAGCGGTGAGATGTTAAACCAAAATTTAAGTGTAACCAAGATTTACACTTGACTGAAAAAGCTAAAATTAATAGCTGTGCTAGCAGTCATCAGGGGAGCCAAGCAACTATAAAAAGCAGGGTTTCGGCTCCTAACCTCCAGCCTATGCCGCATGGCAAGGTTTGACCGACCAAATCGAATGAACTTTTTGAAAATGAAGGAATTTTGCTAATTCACTCCAGCGTTTTGATTGATAAACGATGATAAAAATGTAGTAGAAGTATTGACTGAACATAATCATGAGAAGTCAATTAGCTTAGCTTGCAAGCTATTTACAATTATAACACGTTAAAGAGCATGAGCTCGTCATGAGCAGTGGGTCCTGAAAGCCACGATAAATGGCAGCGCGCGAACTGCAAAAGCAGTTAACCAATGTTCCTTCCAATAATTTAGCTCTCACTTCCATCAACCGGGGACAACAGCAAGGGACCACTGTAACCACCCTACAAGAAACTTACACACTTGGGCCTGTGACAGACACAAATGTACGCGTATGATAGCTGCTGTCGCGAATGCCGCATGTTGTGGAGCCATTGTCTTTCAACTATGTTTAATCAAATATTCGGTCGATTAATTTTGCCAAATCCTTCCATGCAACTATGAGTCATATGATGATTTAAGTTCTCTTAGTTTGTCCTTAAATTAGTTGATTGCATGAACTCCAATTTTCCTTTCAGACATACATGTTGTTATCCTGAGTTCGTAATTGAGGATGCCTCTAACACCGCAATATTTGAAATCAAGGGAGAACACATGTGCAAGCTCGGTTTCTGCTGCAAGGACATTGAATTCAAAATTCTTTCTTGCGTTGATGGCTCAGAGGTCGGTCAGATTGTGAAACGTTGGCGAGGATGTCACGAATGTCTCGGTTTCAACCGGTTTTCTTTACATGGTCAGTATGCCAACCCTCTGTTGAAAATATATGATGCTATCTTTAATCACCCTGAGTATGTTTGTGAATGAATTTATGGAGGATATTCATAGCGCTTTATGTCTTATAATTCTGTAATATAGCACTGAAGATAAGGTCAGACATATCAGTGGAACTACGTGCATTAGAGAATCATTAAGGAAAAGAAAGCTGATCACTTCTAGCTCAGGCAAAGTTCATAGTGAAAATACAGGTAAAAAATACAATCCTGCGTTTCTCCCTACGCGTCCTTTGTCTAGGGTACACGCTATAGAGTGAGATTATCATGACGTGTGGACAATACATGTGGAGAGCTGCTATGTAGCAACAGGGTGAAGTGAGTAACCGCTCAAGTCACCAGTTAATGTTTCCGGTTGATCCTCGAATACAGTTAATCGATATGATAAGCTTCTGAAATTTTTGTTTTTGCGTGATTAATATGCTTGTCAATAGATATAGTGAAGTTGATAGTATTCATGTTGACGTCATTATGTTTAGAGAAAGCATGGATTGCTACCGCACTTATATAATATCGGAACCTTATTCTATTGAGTTCCTGAAAACGAACATGGAAAGGTCTTTTTGTTGAACCAATGTAATTACTGCATCAATTAGAAGTAAAGCAGTGCAAATTACTACAACTTTAATAGATGAGAAGGATTTACAATGTTGCAGGAGCAAATATCAGATTTAGAATTACCTTTCGGTACCAACCCTACTGCAATTGCTGCATGATAATGATGATAACGAATTTTATAAAAATAAGACATGCTAAAGCAGCTTCAGGGTCAATTCACTAAAACCTAAAAAAGAAAGAAATGCACAAAGCTTGCTATCTGTAACTCATAAGAAGTTCTTGACAGACAATTTGGATCGATGTTGTGACTTCAGCAATGTACATTCTATGGCAGTTCATTTCATAATCGCATTTGCACAGTTGAGTAAACTTGAGTCTGTACGATAAGATGAGGCAGAACGCAAGTGAGATCGCTTACAAATGGGACAAAAATAGCTTACAAGAGGGAGCCAATCCATAAACACATTTGTAAACGATTGCAACTAACCGCATATCAATCCGCCAGTTCAGTTCTTGTACTGCTGATGTAACATGTCCAAAACGAGATACATCGTTTACAATATGGATAGAGACATTGATCAAACATCGGAGGTGATGGATAACAACGTCAGGTAAAGCCGGCGAACGCAGTGATGCAGTGGTCGACTACTAGGAATATCTATGTCACAGTCAGGTGGATACTATCCGAGCGAGTTAATGAGCGGGTGAAGGTTTAACAATGATTCAGAAAATAGACCTTCCCCATTCGTATTCAAGAACTCAATAGATTCCGAGATTCGAAAAGTGCTTCATCAGTTCATGCTTTCTCTACTCTAAACAATGACATTTCGCCCAAAATTTGCTGAGAGATAATCATAATATAGCAAATTTACAACAACATCAACTTCCCGCCTTCATGATATTTCTATTTTATCCATGTCATTCCTACTTACGTACTATATTGTGTTCTACGTTTGATGAGATGTTATATTATGTACAAAGGAGAAACTTTTCCCATATCTGATAGCGATGAACTGACAATGCTCGTCAATTTTGTCGGCAATCCTTCTTGTGCAGTGTTGACCTCCTTAGCGTTATGGGCTGTATATCTTATATGTTTTCTATGAATGACAACATTCGCATGGAAATCGGAGAAAGATTCTTCCAGTAATTATAATTCAATATCTTACCATGTTCCACCAACTTTCATGTTTAAGTAAGTATTCTGAAATTTCCGCTGATTTCCAGAAAAGTAGAAGTAATTTTTGGGAAAACATAACTAAACCATCTTATCATGAAGCCGTAATAACTGTCAAGGTAAGGTGTAAATAATGTGATTTCATTCTCACTCATTTCGCTACAAAATATCACTCAGACAACTTCCAGGGCTGTCGATTGTTCCGGATTTTTGTCTCTGGGAATCGTATGTTCCGATTTTTGTTCTGAAAATTTTGACTTTATTTATTTGCACCCGAAGATCGGCATTTCTGACTTATTAAATATCCATGTACAATTGTACATATATAGTTTTGATAACATGCAACAGTTACAACACGATTTACCTAGATCAATAAAAATCGTCATGTTCCGGATATCCTTAGTAGTGGCTTAAAGGTTCGTTTCGAGTGACTATATGGAATGTAGACTCGTAAGATGCTTTTATGAGAGAGTCTTACTATGAGGAGGCATTAAGCTACGTTTCGGTCATTGTCCATGATTTTTATCTATAAGTAAGTTCGATGTGCCTCTTTATATTAAGGAAATATCGACAAGTAAAAATATGTCAGGCGGAACACTCTCTGTATGACGTGAATGACGTAATCGAGATGATTATGAAAACTAAATCGCCATTAATGATGTTGAAAAATGTCTCGCATTTTTTTGGAGCGGCGTCTCGATTTTTGTTGAAAATGTTAGGCAGACATGACTTTAAAAAAATTACTTTAACTCAACTCAGTGAAATGAGTAGTGCATTTAGCTAATCAAATGGTAATTAGACGGAGCAAAGCTTTGTGGATGGAAAAGCAGCATTGAGAAGAGGGTAATGAAAGTTAACCTGGAGAAGACGAAGGTTATGGTGACAGGGAAGAAACAAGCAAATCTGGTAAACGGCCGTGTGGATGCTGTGGAAAAGGAGTTTGGGTAAATTCGATTCTCTGTACCTCATGCCACAAGTGGTGTCATGTGACACATTTCCAATGCCCTATGCGTCGAAGCGCAAATACCACCAATATTCCGACTGACGACTCTGTAAGAATTGATGCCAGTCCTAGCATACAAGAGGTTAGCCACTTTTGCCATCTCGGAGATAAGCTGCACAGCCAAGGTGGTGTGGAAATGGCAGTGAAAGCTCGGGTGGTTAATGCTTGGTCCTAATGGAGAGGGCTAGCCAGCCTTCTGAACAACAAGAGTGTCCCCCTAAGATCCAGAGCTCATGTGTATGAGTCTTGCATACGATTTGTCTTTGTGTATGGCTCAGAAACATGGTCCTTGACACAGAAGTTGTTTTAGCTATTGCGAGCATGTGATCAGAGAATGCTGAGATACATGGCAGGAGTAAAATGGAGCGACGGAAGATCAAGTGAGGAAGTGGCGAGAATGTGTGACTTGAAAGAGCTGGAAGATCGAACTGGAAGAGGTCGTCTGAGATGGTTTTCGTTCATGTAAAGAGAGCTGATGGAAACTGCTTGGGGAGAGTGGAAAGCATGGAAGTCCCAGGGCGTCGAGCCGTCGGAAGACCAAGAAGAACATGGCGTAAATGTATCTTAAGAAGGTCTGAAGAAAATAGGAGTCCCCGAAGAACTCGCTGCCAACCGAGATGAATGGAGGAGAGTCATCAACCGTCCAGCCCCAGGAGATGGGATCAACGGACGATAAAGGTGAAGGAAGAGTAAGTACATGTAAGTATCGACATCAGGTTGCACCAAGTCACAAGGGACATCAAGTCACCAAGGAATAATTTTATCAATCTCATTTACTAAATTTAATGTGAATGCTGTGATAAATTTTTAACACAGTTAAATGTCTAAACAATCCTATCGGGGTCTCGACAAATAATTTCTATCGAATTGCAAGAAAAATCACTTCTAAATTTCAATGATGGTTGTATGTTCTGGATGTGTCCTGTTGATGACGAAACGAAATATGTAGGACTGAAATTTGAAACTTTTTACTTGACTTTCCCAACATATCAAGTGAACAATAATTAGCCAAGGCATTGTCCTTTTTTCACATAAAATTGACTATTAACAAATGCTTTTAGCTTTCATAAACAATTGCATGCAATTGTTTTGAGTAGGAAAAGGGCTAAATAAAGGGCCTAAAATATGATTTCACTGTCTGGTTAAACAAGATGAGAACACCAAATTTCAATACAACAAGCAGATGAATCGACCCATAAGAAGTATCATCCTCATGCTGTAGAGCTTGATGCTACAGGCACATGAGATTAGCATTTTTACGCTTATTTCATCTATTGCCGATGACATGTCTGTTTAAATCCCTAGCTCAATAGAACCACCTTCTTTGGAGAGCGGCATCAGGGCAAGCAATGTTGCTGTCACTGGTTTGCGCCGTCTGCTTTACTTGAATTAGTACAACAAGCCCGTCTTGCCGGTGACACATTTTTGATGATTGTAAATTATGATAAGTAATGGACTTCGGTAGTCATCATTACTCCAATTTGGCATCGAATACATCCCTAGAACTTTCACTTACTCAGAAATCTGCTTTCTTTGATTTGTAAGGATCATTTTCGATATTATTTCGCGTGAAGAGGAATTGAAATATATTAAGCGTTTTCCGTTTTCCTACTATGGCTCCTTATTTCCGATGGAGCTGATCTTCGATCTGTTCTCATTATTCCAAGAAGTTATGCTTCTCTCTAACAAGAGTTTTCAAGCAAGCGAGAGTAAAAGGAATTGCTTTTTTCCTCTACAGGACTTAGTTCGTCAGCTTCAGTGCGAACTTAAGGTTTGAGAACACTTTTGCATCAAAGCGACATTTTAAGACCAAAGTAAAGACAACTGCATTACCCAATTGTGATGAACTTGATAATAACATTCTTATTAAGCCTACGATCTGACATTGCTAATTTTTAAGTCCTGCCCCGAAACATGAGCTTCCTGGCGAACTTGCACGCTGTAATAGATTTCGATGTACCTGAATTGAAAAGCATTGTATATACAACTTTCCGCGTTGAAAAGATATCAGCATTTCACAGTGTTGTGTTCTGCATTCAATTTGTTATAGGAGCAGTGTAGGAGTCCATGAAATGGGTTAATGATGTCCCCTCGAGAAACTATAAAAGCCTTGTAAAAGAGACGAATTTAACATTTTCAGTGATGATGCGATCGACGTGGTTCTGCTGGGAAATTGTATAATTCACATGAACTGTCAGAGCGCAAACCGGATATCGATTGTTCGAAAGTTCATGTTTATCAAACCTCAATTCACTTGTTTGCTAGTAATTTATCAGACAGCAAAACTCTTCCTGCTGATTATTTTCAAAACATAGTTGAGTGTTGTTTAATGATAAGTCCAGATTTCGCAGTCTTTAAAAGGAAATTTTTGCGCTTGATGAAGAATACGACACGTTTAATAATTATCAAACAAGACTTCATACATTAGAGCATCATATGCTATTAGGTCGAGGTCAAGCGAATTCGTTCAGATAGCTCAGTAGTCAAGCAAAACTAAGCCGGAATTCTAGGACACCCTGTAGGAAATCTTTCCCGTTCAGTGTGCATTTTCATCACTTATCACTAATATGTTTTCAAAGAGAAATAAACTGGGATATAGGGAGTGATCTTTATACTGCTAAAACGACAGGTAACTTCATTCATTGTGCATGCATCTTTCATTGTGTTTCATAAAAAATTGTGCAGCTGCCATTACAGTAGCTTTTGCTTTGATTGAATGATTTGTATTTAGACGGAAACGTGTCACTAGATGCGGCAGAAAGGAGAACCGGCACATTGATTCCACGTGCATCATGCCAGCAGCCTATGACATGGCATTTTTGGGGAAACCATAGCTGCAAACAAATAAAACAGAAGAATATTGGTTGTTAAAAATACATCTTAATTGATTGATACTAAAAGCTAAATTGATCAAATGCTAGATTGATTAACATATCAACTTTTCATTGTCATCTCAACGTTTTTGTAATTCACGTACTTTCAATACACTGTTGTGAAAGTCAAACTATCGATGAATTGGACATTCAGCTGTTTAAAAAATTACATAACGAGGCTGAAGGGAAGAGCTCACAATTGAACATTCTTTCACACCGCGTCGCGCTTTATAGCAGCCATATGCCGACATTGACCAGCACGCAAGTTGATCAATATAGAAATGTAGCTTTTATTGAATTAACTCTTGAATATAGAGATAGTGAGACGCTGTACAGCATCTAACAAAATGGAGTGTATGACACATTTATTGCCATGTTATACATTTAACTTGAATAGATGTGTGATATAGGCTTATGTGGTTTATGTTACAATGCTCATTGATCTAGTCAGATAAATAGATCTTATTTTGGTTCTTATTAATGTAACAATTGAATTATTTTCTCTCGTCTGACGTTAGTACCGAGGATAATTTAAGTAACTTTTTTGTGTCTCAGTTATTCCATAAATTGGAGTAATAAATGCTAGGGGTGTACCGCATATTTATCTCGATACTCGGTCGAATGCCGAATATTCAGTTATCACAGGGTGAATAGTTATGCATTAAAAGTTACCGGATGTTCTCTTAAACACGTGTAATTATGAGCCCTAGTGCTAAAAGGACCTATCTATGTCCATTCTCGCGATTTTGTGCCAATGTCACTGTTCACATGAGTTGCATAATAGTGCAGTATAATTTTTAATTTGCCTATCTCCACTGAATTCTCATTTATCGCAATGCTGAAAAGACTCATGTCTAATCTACATTCCAGTCGTCTGTGCAGTTTGCACTTTGAAGCATTAAAACTGCGCGCGCACAACTATGCGAATCACAACTATTTGTACACTGTTCTTATGTGGCGTTTTGCCTTGGCATAACACAGGATTATTCATCAAAGTGATACACATTTTACTTGATGTATACACAGAAAATGAGCATATCAACCTAAATGAATAATTGGTACCTTAATTGTTTATAACATGGGCGCATTGCACTGATTAAAGTTTGATTCACTTAAAAATCAATATCTGCTTACAATTGAACGATTTAGCATTCTATGTTCAACATAGATAGCTGACGTTACAGAGATTCGCTTTTCATGCTCTACACATACGTCTATCTGTTAACATAGACATCTGCAGTGGGACAGACATAGTGCTAGGTAGAGAGACGATTTTTCTCACCCGTTTCCGTAGAAAAATCTTATTTTTACGTCAACATACCCGGTGTGTAAGTATAGTACTTGAAACTGTCTGAAATGCTTCCTATTCTAATGTCTACAGAAACCAAAACTTGGCATTCTGAAAATCTCTACGAATTATAGTACCTACCTACTTAGAAAGATTTCTGATTATAAGAAGTTTGTTGAAGTAAACAGAATCAAGACTGCTACGTCTCGGGAGTAACAGTCAATCCAGTTGAGCTGAAATCACTCAGAGCTGGTTGAGGCTGCTGGGAAGGCTGGGGTTACTGTTACAAACGTTAGCTTATGCTTGGCCAACAAGCGTAGTTACACAACTGATAGATTATTAAAAAACGTATCTTTTCAAAAGATACTACCGATTAAATAATTGAAAACCACACTCTCCGAATACCGGATGTTATCTCAATGCTCTTTGGTCGTTAGCTACGGCCATTATCAAGTAATGAACATAGTTACACAATATTATTTGATAAAAAATTGAAGCGAGCAGTCAGTAGAATGCTTGTCTATCGTGACTACTCTATCTTGTCCTCTTATACACAATGTGATTAAATTTATAAATTTGAAGACCGCAGATGTTCGAAAGATGTCATCTTCTTGATTAAGCATGTCTTATACTTAATTAAGGAATTAGATGAAGTGGATACTAGTCGCTCAGAATGCCTTAATATGTTTGCTTAATAAAGAATCGAATGTTATGAGCGCGCTGTGTAAAGAAACCTCTGTGCCACAGACCTTACAAGAAATTATAATCTCCGTGTTGACAAGAAAACAAAGATAAATGGATAGGTATGACAATTTTAAGTGACCTGATCCCATAACTCATAAGAGATGAAACTTGGTATCAGAGATCATTATCATAAGAACGTCAGTTGCATATGCAATAAATGAGGTAAAATGTTTTACCCGCAGTAATGAAAACTCTGTCCGCAACCGTAGACATCGGACCCGCTACCACCTGTTCCCGCGGGTAAAACAACGTGTGCGGGCGAAACCCCGGGTGCGAGCATGACCACAAAGCTCTAATATTTGGTAACAAAATTGAATATAAACGAGAATCCTTTAAAATGATGTTTTGAATCTGTTTATGAACTTGAAAGGATCTGCACTTACCAATAGACGAGTTCAGAGAAAGAAATTTTTCAGTAGTTTGACTTGAAGTCTAATCGAGTTGTCTTCAATCAGGATTTATAGCAGAAGCTGCTTTATATTTTGATGAGGAAGATGTAGGGAAGTTTTAGCAATCTGTAGCCGCTCCGAGCGTGAGTCTTGGCTTACGCTACACTGAATCTTGCTGCTAGTGCAATCGAGTTGATTGGAGTTGATCAAATTCTAGAGCTATGATATGGTGTATTGCGTCGTTGTATCGTGGAACAATTCTATTAATAGTTCTAATGCAATTTTATTTCTTCGTCGAATCAATGCATTTTTGTGTTTCTGACATAAGCAACAAGATAAACAGATATATTTTTGATATGCTCTCATAAAGTTGTGAGTTCATTCTTTATTACTATTTAGATAGCAAAAGCCAAATAGCTAGAGTATCTACTGAATATACATCAGGCTTGATCTGCAATGTTTGTAATCGTGAAGGTCGCCTTTTGACTTATAAGAAATAATATAGACAGCAGTCGGTTTGTGACTACGAGTCTTTCAAAAAACGACGTCAGAAAATTAGACCGGACACTTTGTCCTTTAATTCTGTGTTTTGTGAATTTCTTGAAGTTATCTCTCCCTTGAAAAAGATAGGCTCCTGATAGTCGTTTTATTAATTAACACTTGAAGCCATCAAATTATGACCCGTAAGACACTTAAGCAACAAGTCAACGACATTTAACATTGTCAACGATTTATTTCATTCTTCCTTTTAACGGGAAATGTCTTGTAAGCAATCAGATATGCGATTTGAAAGTATCAAGATGACGAAATGATATTTTCTAGATCAGAATGATGCTGAAGCAAATAGGTCGAAAAATGATTAATTCAAGCATGTTTATCTACATATTGTTTTGTATATCTTTGCACTAGAGTGCATGATTTTGAATGAGTGCGCCATGTATCTGAAGAAATAACAGCACCTTAGGTCATTTATAATCTACTTATTGCCTTTTTTGTCACTCCACGATGACGACAAGAAAATGTTGATTGTCATTTTCACAAAGGAAACATGCTCTAAAAAACTCTTTCAGAGTATAAAACTAAGCAACTAATTGGTTATTGTTTGCATTGCAGTTCCGCAAGATTTGGACGTGCGAATGAAGGCTATCTTATTAGGAGCGACTTTCTTGGTGGATTTCATGTATTTCGAACGGAACAACAGCAACAACTAAGAAGATCTCCAATATTCACGCGTAACGAACACAAATACGTGTAGTAAACTGTACAGTGCAGGCATTACATCGACAAAAAATAGAATTTATGGACATACGCATTGATACTTCAGTTGTCAGTTTAAAAGTTTCTGTTGCGATCTTTGTTATGCATGTATGGATTTGAAGATACACCTTAACAGTCTTGAATTTTGTGAATTGTGCCTTGCCTTCTACATTTTCAGCTCTCCGTTCATGAACAATAATGACTTCATCAATGAAAATTCGTAGTTTTGTTTTCTATCATATCATTTTTTATTGTTTTACTTTCTTATAAACAACAGTAATTGCTTGCCAAGTTGCATTGTATTTTTCTGCATCGTCTCTCTTTTCAGTATGTACGCACCATTTATGCAGTTAACCTAGAAATATTGTTGTAGTAGTTGTATGACTTTAAAATGGTTGTGTGGTTTTCTGTCAAATACTTTCGAAATGAATTCAACTTGTTCATTTCAACAAGTTAGAAAATTGAAGCTTATGACACAAAATAAATCTTGGACGATCGCAAATTTCATGAAGCGTTCGCGCAATCAAATTATGATTGTTGTTTATCATCCGAAATGAGATCACAGATGAGACAATATCACACTGAAAGTTATTTGTGTTACTTTCGAATGTTACTGCATTCTTAAATATTTATCTAGTCGAATTGTACTTGTATTGTGTATAAATTGTCTAGGGTTATCGCCATTCCATCATAACTAAGAGGTATACAATACGTTGCACCTCTGCTTTTGTCTATTTTAGAAACTTCTCGTAGTTGTCCTGGTTTATTTTCGTTCTAATGCAATGGCGACCCTCTTGACATATTTATCTTTAAATATCTTGACCTTGCATCTGATTTTGATTAATACTCCTTGTTGCCGATGCTATGATTTTCCTATTTGCCAAGACACCTGCGCATGACGTTTTCTGTTCGCATGTGTTTCATACCTTCCCCTCTCTACCTCGACAGAAGTTTATATTGATATACATTGTCATTGTTCCCATATACAACTTTAATCGTTATGTGAAATAACTGCAATAGATGCATGAAAGATAACTTTAAAAGAACTATTTACTTTCTTCAGCTCTGGTTTTTGATCTAAATTTCATGTAATAAATACTTCTTGACTCATTAGTGTGCTATGTTGCTAATCAATCATAGAAAATCTTTCTGTTTTGATCCATTCTATGTGACATTCAAAAATTTGTGATTAAGTGCTTAGCGTCATACATAGACTGAATCCAAACTGATTATTTGTCTTATTTGCATGCGAGAGTGTATTATATTTGCATATATACTCTCTGACAAAAGAAACCTACCAGGTAGATTTTCGAAATTTTTACAATGTTGAAAGCGTTCAATTTGACTTCAGGTACATGTCTGCATTCATGCAGTCTTAACAAGCATTGTGAGGTAGGTCGTGGTGAATACAACTCACAAGACGCCTCGTAACACTAGGGAGACCGCGTGTGACGTCCCACAGGGAAGATCGGTACATTCGGCTGGCACATCTACGTGATCGCTTCAGAACAGCACAAGCAACTGCCGACAACTTCCGGGGACGTGATGGAAGACGGATCAGTAACATGACCGTCTTGAGACATCTACGGGAAGTAAACATACGCGCTTACCGACCTTCCCAACGATGGCGTTTATCATCCTATCATATCCGGGAGCGGCTGAGATGGGCTCGAGCACACTTTCGTTGGAATTTCATTCAGTGGCAATCAGTTGTCTTTTCTGATGAGTCAAGATTCCGTTTGGAGCGGCATGATGGAAGGGTTCGTGTTTACCGACGAAGAGGAGAACGATTCCAGGCCTGCTGCATTCAAGAAGCCGCACACTTTGGGCGAGGAAGCGTCATGGTGTGGGGAGCAATGTCGGCGAACTACTGCACTCCACTCATCCGCATTCAAGGCAACTTGACATCGTCCCGGTATGTCGCGGAAATTCTGCAGCCTCATCTTCTTTCATGGAGCAACATGGACCTGGTCTTATCTTCATGCAAGACAACGCACCTGCTCATCGCGCGAGTTCAACTCAGAGCTTCCTGAGCGACACAAGCATCGATCAGTTGAGTCCTTGGCCAGCCCATTCTCCTGACATTAATCCCACCGAGCAAGTGTGGGATCACCTCGACAGGCATGTTCGCGCTCTTCAACATCCTCCAACAACTCTAAATCAGCTCGCGACATGCTTGAGTGCAGCTTGGAACAACATCCCACAGACTTTCATGAGACGACTGTTACTCAGTATGAGAAGGCATTGTGCAGCTGTTGTTGATGCCCGAGGAGGTCATTCTCGCTACTGACTCTTTTGTTAACCTTATATTTGCCTAATTAATAAATTTTTGCTTGGAAGTTGCTGTTTCATGTTTTCCATAAACGCACTTTTATCTGAAATAATCTGATCAAGTAATGCGGTTTTCATCCATGGGTGTACGCTTCACAAGAGATGCCTCACAATAGCAGACTACGTAGCAATATACGATTTAATTGATTTTCTATTGGAAAGCATTAATATAGAGTATCATATATCTAGAATATATATAGAATACAATATAGAATATAGACATGTGCCTTTAAGTCAAATTGAACGCTTTCAACATTGTAAAAATTTCGAAAATATACCTGGTAGGTTTCTTTTGTTAGAGAGTATATTATATTATATTCGTATGAAATGTACAAGACAGTGAGGGCACGTCAAAGATGAATCAAAAGTCAGAGGGAGAGGTCAGTCTGGCGTAGCCAGCAGCGAAAGTCAGTATCGAGGGTTGCAAGGTCGCCACACACACACACACCGATGGTTGGAGCACGTGATCGCTGGTCTGCGAAGCGCCGCATCTACAAGTGTCGTGGGCGGACAACCCAATTCGATGCATGAAGGCTGCGAATCTCCAATATCTGGACCGCAGTCGATTCAGCAGCACCCACTATCCCCTCGGAAGGTCACAGACAGGCGGATGGCACTTCGGTTCCGCGATGAAGCGCCGCAGTCCGTGAGTCCTGCTGATCCACCGCTTTCTCCACGCGTTCGCGACCCAGGCACCGGAGCAGATCTGCGATAACGGTACAGGCTCGCAAAGTCTTCTCGACAGTGAGTTAAGGGACCTAAGCCTTCGTCAAGGACGGTTGTCGGCAATCAGCTTCCCGTGCAGCAGGTGGTCGGTCACAGTAGCCCGTTGGTATAGTCGAATCGTCAACTTCTCACGGTGGATGTCGGGTGGTTCGATGCCCTCAGGACGGGCGGATGCAGCCGGAGATGAGGCGCATGCTGTCGTGCAGTGCGGTGTCGATCTTCTTCATGTGGGTACTGTGCATCCACATCGGCGAGCAGCTCGGCGCAGGAGTAGCACAGAGCGAGGGCAGAGGTGCGGAGTACGTCGAAGTCGGCGCCTCCAACGGCGTCGGAGGAGTGAGTAACGGGAACTTAACATCGCTGCGATTTGCTTCAAGGGTCGTCCGTAGGAAAGCGGCCTGTCCAGCGCAACGCCGAGATATTTCGGGAACCTCGTGAAGGTGATTGTTTCGCACCTAACGCCGATGTTGAGCTCCCGATTGGCAAGGCGGTTCTTGTGGTGGAAAACGCAACAGACAGTTTTAGAGACGTTGAGCTTCAACCTCCATCGGTAGAAAAAGATGGCGAGCAAATCAAGGTCGTGACTGAGAGTTTGCTCGACTGCTTGGACTGTCGTCGATTGGTGTAGCATAGCAAGGTCGTCCGCATAGACACGTACTTCTTGCTGTTCGTGGTGGGAAGGTCGTGTGTGTAGATGTTAAACAACAACAGTTCGACCACGGATCCTTGCGGCACTCCGTTGCCAAGGAAACGGCGCCTGGACAGGAGGCCTCGATGGTTACAACAAATCTTCTCTGGCTTATCATGGCCATGATCATCCTGACCATGTCCTTCGAGGGGATGGTATTCAGAAGTTTGAGCGTCAGACCGCGATGCCATACAGTGTCGTATGCAGCCGAAAGATCGACGAAGGCAGCGCCAGCAAAGGCGTTCGATTCGAAGGCGTCCTCGATGTCCTCAGTCAGCGAGGCGACCTGATCTGCATGTTGATATAGTAATTATTTGAAAACACGACATAGAAAAAAAACTGCAATTATGCGGGAACGCAAGAAATGTAATTTCGGTTCAAATAGCATATATAATATGAGCCCAGGATTCCCCAATAATACTAGTGCCCTTTCCGACCATGTTAATATCATTCAGAGCAGGTAAATGTCCATTTTACATTCTTGACAAACGTGAGTCATTAATAGAAGCTCGCCTAAAAGAAACTATATACATACAAGATAGGAATCCATATCTAAACCGCAAACACGAGCTGTCGGTCAAGAGATGCTCTCGTCTAAGTGAATAAGCAGTGAAACAGCGCTTGAAGTACGGTCGTCGCATTATTGTGCATGAACTTTACCAGACACTAAGGCTGTGACTGTGTCGTGAAGCGTCTGTCTTTCTGTATATATTTCATAACAAAAAAAGCTTCTGATAAATAACAGGGAGAGCATTATTTTTTTCATCTCACCTATGATTCCATGACACGATCATGTATCCATCTCCCTGGCACAGTGGTTAAGTGCTTGGCCGAGCGATCCTTTTGTTACAGAGGTCGAGCCCCGGGATGGTCATTGAAAGTCGGCAGGAACGGCACCTGGATCACAACGCTACACTAATAAGTCTTGACTATGTAAGCATCGTCGAAGCGTTCAGTATGAGGGAGTAGTGCCGTTAAACCATCATCATTGCATATCCGTCCAATGCACTGAAGCATCAACAAGTCATCCAAAATTCATGAAATGCTGTAGTGATGCTTGTACATAAAGTGTTGAAGAGGCCTTCATTATTCATATTTTTCTAAGTTTTGTTGGGAAACCAAGTATACAAGATGGTAATAATTTTTTATATTTCATTAATTTCGGCCTCCTGTGAGGCCATCAACAGAAGCAGAGAATCTATACATGCACATTTGAAATTATTCAAAACTTAATTCACATTATTTCTGTGATTCCTGGGTAGACTGAAAAGTAAGCACAAACCTAGAGATATAAACAATGATAAACATCATGGCATATCTGAATATCTACAAAAATAGGCCATAGCGGTAGAGTGACTTAAGTTACAATGGAAAAATACTGAAATCATTAAAACTTATGCATGAAGAAATTCAGAGAAGGCATCTTGTTCGTCTTTATTGTTGATTTTTGGCTTTAGTTTTTTTATGTAAATTGCCTCTGGTATTCTGATGTTGCAGTTGGCATTTTCAAATGTAAGAATTTTGACTGATATATCGGTGGAATTGCAAGAACGTAGATGTTTGAAGACAGCTGAGTTGTTGGTCAAGTGTTCTTTCATCCTTGTGTGAAGAAATCTGATCGTGCTTCCAATGTAAATATTCTTGCAGATACTACACGTGATTTCGTAAATTGTATTCTTTCGTAAGCAAAAGCCGGCATTTTTTTTAAGTGAAACCACTTAGAGTACAATCAGTGTGTTTGTTGCATTTCTTGAGATACTGACGAATTGTATTGCCTTTTCTTACCAAGCGAACATCGACGTTTTCATTTTTGAATCTGTTTTATTTTACGATCAATTTCATGAGATCAAGAAATTTGAAATTGAATGGTTCAGATTTATTCAGATTCTTGTGGATTATTTTCTGTTTCTTTTTCTTAGACTTTGTTTTTGCCCTTTTTATCACATGATTCGGATAGTCATTCAACTGAAATGTTCGATCGAATTCCTGAAAATGACAACACAAAAAACAAACAAGATGCCTCCTCTGAATTTCTTCATGCATAAGTTTTAATAACTTCAGTATTTTTCCATTGTAACTTAAGTCACTCTACCGCTCTGGCCTATTTTTGTAGATATTCAGATACTGTAAGGCTATTAATTTTCGCGGGGTATTAAATTTCGCGGATTTCGCGGTTTGATGACAACCGCGGGGTTTTAAATACCCCGCGAAAAATGAGGTTAAAAATTCTTTCGAGATTTTAATGATAAATGTACTTGATGTATGTATTGGGATAAATATAGGAATGCAATACGCAAGCTATGTCATACAGTACATGTAGATATCATCAAAATGGAATTCAAATATAACAAATTCTTTATTGTGCTAGAAATTACAAGAATGCTCAGTAGTTCTTCACATTAAGTACTGTTCCGCCATCCCGTGACAATTGCGTGAGCATCATTTCATCCATTCATGTCATCTAAACATTCTCAATACAAAAAAGTTAGTGTGCGAAAATTAGTAAGACGATAAAAATTGACAAAATTCCTTGATTTTTGTAGTCTAACTAATTTTCGCACACTAACTTTTTTGTATTGAGAATGTTTAGATGACATGAATAGATGAATTGATGCTCACGCCCTGAATCATCATTATTTCAAATATCAAGTAAATCGGGTTAGTAGTTCAAAAGCCAGACGCATTTATGTGCAAATCTTGCATTTTCTCCCGTTGAGATAATACGTTTGCATGGCCTACAAATGGCAGATCTGGCGCTCTGAATGATTCAGTGAACTGTAACCAATTAACCGCGAAATTTAATACCGCGCGAAATAGGCAAATCGACAAAACCGCGAAATATAATACCCGCGAAATTAAATAGCCTTAAGGTATGCCATGATGTTTATTATTGTTTATATCTCTAGGTTTGTGCTTACTTTCAGTCTACCCAGGAATCATAGAAATAATGTGAATTAAGTTTTGAATAATTTCAAACGTACATGTGTAGATTTTCTGCTTCTGTTGATGGCCTCACAGGAGGCTGAAATTAATGAAGTATAAAAATTATTGCCATCTTGTATTTGGTTTCCCAACAAAAACTTGTACATAAAGTTAACACTTGAAATTTGAATGCGTCCCGTTGGACACATGAGAAGACTTGATCATGAATTTGAACTTATTTTGCGGCAGCTTGAAATATCCTCAATTAGCTAACTGATTTTCTGAAGCTGTTTACGATCTACTATAAATGACTGAAAAGTAGAATGCTGCAACCGACTTTTTATCAAAGGCACTACGAAAATGAAGCTTCAAAAAAATTAAAATATGCAGTCGTCAGAAATTTACCCAACACGACACGAAGGTCTTCAGCCGAAACACGAACACGACTGAGCTCTTTTAACGCGACACGAACACCAAAGTCAAAGCTGCCTATTCCAAGCACGAAGGTAGCACGAAATCTAGTTTGATTGCCGGTGGAAAGTTACATTCAACTGTGGCCGATTTAATAAAATGCTATTTACTAAGCTTCCCTGGACTCAGATAGCACCGTCTCATGTTAGTGACGCACCCCGCTGCAGAAAACACACATCGATTGTAGCGGAGGTGGCCGAGTAGCATGAATGACAATGGTTTGCAGTTGCACAGCCCTTCCACTCAGGTACGGGTTCTGTGCATCGCACTCGGCCCACCATCATTTAGAGTCCACTCAGGAACCGGTTGATACTCGCGGCCCTGTCATATTTGTCAACTACATTGCGTCCTTTATTGCGATTTATCCTTGTAAGTGCAATAAAAGAATGCTGTTTATTTGTCATTCATCGTCGTGGAATGAAATGGATTCTAGATAACTTTTGTCTTTAGCTAGATGAAGTTGAGATATCAAATTATCTCACACCTAAAAAAATTACAGTGAATTAAGACTAAATGAAAACACGACTCAAATTGTTAAGACACGACATGAATGACAAGGCTCAACACGATCGCAGACCTCTACTATCTGTCATAGGCCAGACAGTACAACTGAGTGAATTCTAATTATCTTTTACATGTGTTAGGAAAGAACTGTAGGGAGATTACTGTTTGAAATTGAAACTATAGGGCAGTGTTCCGCAAACTCGCTTTTTCCGGCCGCATGCGGCCGGTTGACTCGATCCAAAATTTGGGTTTTGCGGCCTGAAGATGGTCTAATTTAAGAGTTCTCATTGCTTTCATTTCAATTAATCCAAAGTCAACTATCCAGGTCGACTCGTCAGCGGTTACAATTTGTAAAAGATTCGGTGAATCACACACTGACACATTGAAGACTATCACACACTGGCAGTGAAGAAGTTCAGAAGTTATGTGCGCACGCTATCTTTAATAGCGCCATCGCCTCTACAAAATACAAAAGTAATTGGCTGATGTGGGCACGGGCGGTTAGGGCAGCGTACGTCCCGTAGTCAGTTTCACTGACTGCACTTTTTTCGATTCGCTGCTTGACTAATCTACAATTCAAAATTCGAACCAAATTTTAATAAACTTTGTTCCGAAATTCAGGCGCATCCAGCACATTGATATTCTTTCTTTCTGTGATCAGTTGTAATTCGATCGTTCAATCAACGATTGCTTTCTATCCAATAAACACTTAAATCTAATAAAATCTTTTTGTTTGTTTAAAATCTAATAGATAATGCAATCTAAATTTCGGAGATCCAATGATTTAATGATGCAAATAAAATAGCAGTTTTGATACTACTATGTGTGGATGAAATGCGGCCGGAACAAAAAAATATTTACTTGAATTTGTCCGAAAAGGGTTCGAAGTTTGCGGAACCTTGCTGTAGGGTATCTGTTACTGAATGTCCGTATAGTCACGCAAGTAAGCAAGATAATAAATTACTGATCTCACTTGCATGACTTTACGGACCCTATTAATTATCTGATCTCGGGAGAGAGGCTACACGAGAATATAGAATACAAAAGGATTACATAAACGGAAAATTTCACACATAATTCAATATTATGCACAGACCTGCCAACTGTCCCGATTCCGTCGGGACTGTCCCGATTTTATTGCAATTTTCAGCAGTCCCAATTTTTTGACAAATGTCCCGATATTTAAATTTTTATTTTGTAAGATTTTTACAAGTCAATTTTTAAATAAGTCTAGCAAAATAATTCAAAAATTTGCGCTGCGCGCATTCCATATTCACATGTGTGCTATGATAAATGTGTGTTGTCATGCTCATAAGATGCCATTCGCTTTTCACAGTCATATATTATGTTATATACGTGGTACGTCCAATATAGTGGAGCAGCTTACGTCGAATTTTCAGATGAATCGTGCAAATTATGATACAAGCATGAAACTTCGCATGGGTGTTCTCAACACATATCTAAGCAATTCCACCCGATGAGCCACTTAAAATTCGACCTTATTTCAAAATGGCGGCCATTTTTCAAAATTGCCCTAGCAACGACCCCTAGGAGCCTGGTAACAGCATTATAGTGGTCATTTTCAGGCATTTTAAGAAATGTTAAGGGGCACAAATATATAGCATTAGTATTTGAATAACATTTGAGTAAGTTTCTGACCTAGCAACGGTTGCTAAGGACGCTAAAAAACAATAAAAGTGTGAATTTCTCTGATTTTCCTTAGCAACGGCCCACTTATCGTTAATTGATATGGATGAAATTTGATATATAGTGTAATCAACTATATTAAAGCATAAAAATGTTGTAATGATTAAGTATCACTTACGTACTGGTTGCTAGGGTCCTGATAAATGCATAGCAACAACCATTTGCAGGTAATTTCAACATTGTTTTCAGCATTTTCTCTAACAACGACCAATCTATAAATTTTACAAGCCTTGTTTTGAGACGTATTTGGATTTCGGCCATCCGATATGGCCATTGGTCAGTAAAACAGATTTCAGCCTAGCAACGGTTGCTAGGGCCACAATATGCTAGTAAATGAATTATTTTCCGCATGTTGATATAATTATCAAATTATGAGTTTGAACCCATTAGGGAACATGTATCGAAAAGATGACATTTGTTACGATTAAATCCTAAAAGATCATAAAGTGATTTAGCTCTTTCCAAAAAATATTAAGAATTGAAAACTTCATGCATTGAGAAAAAGTTTGTATTAATCACAAATTTCAATCACAATATCGAATATTTACAATATCGAAGATTTTTTGTACAGTATTGAAGTATAGAAAAATATCTTCAATCACAGTATCGAATTAAAACAAAAGTCTTTTGTGAATATCAATCACGGTATCGTAGACTTATTGTAAAACAAATTGTTTTTGTAAATGTCAATCACAGTATCGTAGAATTTCACAGATCGAATAATTTGTGTAAAACAAATGATTTTGTACATATCAATCACAGTATCGAAGTAAAATATATGTCAAACTCGGTATCTAAAAATTACTGTAAACAAATCGTTTCTGTAAATGTCAATCACAGTATCGAAGAATTACTGTAAAACAAAGGGATTTTGTGCATATCAATAACAGTATCGAAGTAAAACAAAGTCTTTTCAAATGTCAATCACGGAATCGAAAAATTACTGTAAACAAATCGTTTCTGTAAATATGAATCACAGTATCGAAGTAAAACAAAGTCTTTTCAAATGTCAATCACGGAATCGAAAAATTACTGTAAACAAATCGTTTCTGTAAATATGAATCACAGTATCGAAGTAAAACAAAGTCTTTTCAAATGTCAATCACGGAATCGAAAAATTACTGTAAACAAATCGTTTCTGTAAATATGAATCACAGTATCGAAGTAAAACAAAGTCTTTTCAAATGTCAATCACGGTACCGAAGAATCATTGTGAAACAAAGTCATCACAGTTGCAGCCACACAGTGCTGTGCATGGAAGTCCTGAGCGACGACATTTGCATCTACTCGTGTTGCAATCTTTCTTGCAAGAGCACTTGGTAAGCTTTTTACAGCTGTCTGCGATTGGAGGCAATTTTGTCCAGAATACCTGCCACATCTCCCCGTCCCAGATCCATCCCCACTCAGCGGGACTGCTGATGTTGGGTCTAGCTATTGTGCTCTGACCCCAGATAATGCCAGCCTGATATGCTGCACGTTTAATATGTTCTTGTAAAGCAGCTTTTGTCGGAGGGATCGAGTTATACTGTTTCTGCTTGCCGGCAAAAAGTTCCAACCTTGCTTCATCCACACTAGTTGCTGCCGATGATCTGTCATACAAGAGCACGACAAATTTTTCAAGTTCTTGAATGTCACGATCACTAATGGTTGCTGGAATCTGACTCAGATTAGCGAAGGTTTCAGAGACTTCGTCATGAATGTTCCATGTATGCCAAGCCGATTTCTTCCCTTTGCCACGAAAGGCAGACACGATGTCACAGCCGGTGAATGCATGGAAGAACGATAATCCCTTGACTCTCTGTGGTCCAATTGCAAGAACAATCTCATGAACTGGAATCCATCGTACACCTGTACCTTGTCCAAATGCAATCCACATGGATTCAAGGCCAATTTCGAGTAGGGAAGGCAGAACAGATATTGCAATGACAAGAACATCTGTGTCATTGGCCTTAATAATGAGGGATTTGCTTCCATTCATTGTTGCATGTTTGGCATGAGCGAATAGTCTGCTGTCCGCTTCTTCATGATAACAAGGTGATATGTCATCCAAGAGTATAGGTGAGTTGCTAACTGCATTTTCTCCTTTAGTAACAACAATAACGGTGTTAACTGTTTCAGTTCCATAAATTTTATCGGCAAGAAAGTTGAACAGCTCATTCTTATTAGAGTTATTTCGAAGAAAGCCTTTCCAGTTAATTGGAGTCTTACTCATTCCTGATACTCTCCTTCTCATTCCTTGCCCTCGCTTCGATCTGGCTTCATTTTTTAGACTTGACTTGTTGTACACATCAAATACTATGTCCACTCTGCTAAACTTGTGACCATAGCTTTCCACTTTGGGGATTATGTCGTCATTTGCATAGTCATCGAATGTCTTTGAGGTTCGTGGAGGCAGGGCATGGATAAATGCTGATCCATCTATGATGATTGCATCGGCTGTAGGTTCTGTGTCTGGTAGGCTCACCTGTGACTGAAGAATGTCAGCTAACCGTGATTTCTGGCAAGAATTAAGTTTGCAATTGCTGCTAAGAGAAGCAGGGAAGGACTGGTTTTCATGCTTGAAGAAATCTTGCAAGTCACACTGTCTGTTCTGGCATGAAATGAAGAGTCCTGAGAATAGTTGACAATCATCTTTTAGCACCTTCTCCTTGGATGCACCAGAAGTCGGCTTCAAAACCTGTTTGAAGAAGGAGACTATATTCTTCTTTATTGGATCATAGAATGGACAAGAACCTTCATACTGTAGCCCATCAACGAATCAGAGGAATTGCTGTTTGCCACGCTCATAGTGTGTACGGAGTAGTTCAGCAAGAGCAGGGTCCGAAACATTTTGAGAGTCAAGTGCCAGGAGATCGTTTGACTCTTCTTGAAATGGATTTCCCATCTCTCGCAATACCGAAGACAACGACTTTACCTTGCAAAAGAATGATTTCTCTGCGCTGAGGGTTTGATCATGATGTCGAGCACTGTTGTTCTCATCTTTCTTTCCTGTCGCAGATTCATTTGGGATACTACGTTATTGCAGTTGCATGAAGATGCTGACACAATTAACCTAGCTGACACTGAACCCCATGCTGGGTTTCACAGCAGTGATGTCACCAATGTGCCTTGGTAGTGCCTGACAATCACTCATCTTGCTTCTTTCGTCTTCACAGTCATTTGTGTCCCTCTACCGTCTGTTTCACCGTTGGACTTGCAAGTCTCCTCAATTGATACCAGAAGCCTTTCCCACAAATGGGTATGCCGCAAGGCAGCGGAGGTTTGAAATCAAGGTTTTCCTTCCCCTAGATGAGCTGCCTTCCAAGGCTAACGAGCCCCATCTACCCAAAGCAACTGGTTTTAAGGCGCCAGTGACCCGCCTTCGCCCCTTCTCGTGTTAGTAGAAGCAGGTCCGCCGGGCTTATGTCTATAAGCCACTCGAGCAGGCTACACGAGCTGGACTTCAGTTGTCAGAGGCTGTTTGAGTCGCACGCCACTGAGAGCATTTTTTAGACAGTGGAGCTTATCCCCACTCTCACTCCCGGCTATGACAACTTTTGGACCCATAATTACATCAACATTTATGGGTGTCATAAATGCAAATTTAAAAATATAATTTACAATCAAAGTAAAATGGATGGCCATCTTGCATATTGTGGCCCTAGCAACCGTCTCAAAACAAGGCTTGTAAAATTTATAGATTGGTCGTTGTTAGAGAAAATGCTGAAAACAATGTTGAAATTACCTGCAAATGGTTGTTGCTATGCATTTATCAGGACCCTAGCAACAAGTACGTAAGTGATACTTAATCATTACAACATTTTTATGCTTTAATATAGTTGATTACACTATATATCAAATTTCATCCATATCAATTAACGATAAGTGGGCCGTTGCTAAGGAAAATCAGAGAAATTCACACTTTTATTGTTTTTTAGCGTCCTTAGCAACCGTTGCTAGGTCAGAAACTTACTCAAATGTTATTCAAATACTAATGCTATATATTTGTGCCCCTTAACATTTCTTAAAATGCCTGAAAATGACCACTATAATGCTGTTACCAGGCTCCTAGGGGTCGTTGCTAGGGCAATTTTGAAAAATGGCCGCCATTTTGAAATAAGGTCGAATTTTAAGTGGCTCATCGGGTGGAATTGCTTAGATATGTGTTGAGAACACCCATGCGAAGTTTCATGCTTGTATCATAATTTGCACGATTTAAGCTGCTCCACTAATAAGTTTCCGGACAAATGTAGGAAAACAGCAAATTTTTCAATTATGACATGATGGATCACTAACTTGGAGCATGTAGGTTAGGATGATGTGTCAAGTTTTGAAAAGTTTTCGCCTTTTTCGCCCATTTTAGAAAACATGCGAAATTTTGGTTATTTTGACGAATTTAAAATAAAGTGATAAAGATCTGCCTTTCTATTTTGTGCACGGCAAATTTGCTGATGGTTGTGTTGTTCAAACATTTATCAACAAGTGTTTTAACTTGACCAGATAAAAATAACAGGTCTTAAAATTCCTTTTTCAAGCTAGCACCCTCATGTTGAACACACTTCAACCACCTGACTGTTAAGTCGCGAACGCTTCCTGAAGAATGAAGTTTACCGAGGAATCCGAGAACGGATTCTTCCAGATCAGTGATAGCATGCTGCATGATACCGGATGTGTGAGCAGGAATGTTGTCATGGAGAAAACAGTGAGGTAATGAACGCAGCTTCCGGGTAGCTGTTCGAGCTTTTTGAATGGAAACTGTTCGTAATGAGTGCATGCAACGACAGACCGTCCTTCATCAATAAGCACAATCTCTGTTGCGTTGAAAGAAAATAGCAGTTAAAGGTATCGACGATGATTAGTTCTCGATCGCGTCTTCCAAGGGTTCCCCTCGGCAGTTCTCCTCTATTTGAATGATTCCCGTTTGGATGGTGGATTGTACAGAGACAAGTGAGCTTCTTCGACAGTAAGAAAACACAACAAACGTTCTCCAAACTCTTCAGTAATGCCCAAATTCGTACAAGCCTCCCGTGTATCGGGAGCCGCAAGAAAAGAGAACTACAGGTTGAACTTTCGACAGCCATTTTCATCGAAGGTTCCCTCATCACTTCCAAGTGATAAATTCACCAAGAGTGGCAATCATTATGCATCGAACCCTGTTCAGAGGCTTTTCCATCGGCTCGGACTTCGTGGTTGTCACAGCCTCGGCAGGCCTACTTTCAGGTGGATCATCATTCGATCATTGACATTCTGTTGACCTCGTCTAGACTGTGCCGCCCAAAATAAAATAGTCGACCGTGAAGTACATTCGTCTCCACTATGATGCCATTTATTCAGCATTTCGGGATTCTGATTGCTAAGAAGAACATACAGACGATTTGCATGTCAACATTCAATCGTTTAAACGCGAAACTCTGTTGAGTACATTGTTGCAGAGATGTGATTGATTTCATATCGAACTTCATTCGAGAATGGACGTCTGCGGTGTAATTAGAGGTAGCTGACAAAACTGAATGCTCCATTTTTATGCGCCTGAATATTGTGTAATAACTATCCAACATAGCAGATTCTATTTGATACCTTGTCTTCCTCTGTATCTATCGATAACCCTGAAAATTCATCAAAATAGCCAAAATTTCGCATGTTTTCTAAAATGGGCCTGCAGACTAACAGAAAACGAAAACTTTTTCAAACTTCACATACTATTCTAACCTTCATGTGCCAAATTACTGATCCATCATGTCATCATTGAAAAATTTGCAGTTTTTCTACATTTGTCCGGAAACTTATTGGACGTACCACGTATATTTTATGATTCCATTGTCTCAAATAGTACGTCATATTTTAATGCATTTATGTTCAATAAAATATTCAAAATGTTGTAGATTTTTTAAATATATATATGGGTTAGTTTGCATACTTGATAATAATGACCATGTCCCGATTTTGCAAATGTTAATGTTGGCAGGTCTATATGCATATTATTTAAGTTTGGAATTACAGAACAAGTTCACGTAACAACACAGATAACATGGTAACTTCTTTTGGGAAAAATTTCATCAGTATCTCATTCATTGATGCAGAATGTTCACATGGCATGCTTCAGAACAATTGTTTCAGTAGTCGGATGGCGTAAAGTATGCGCGATGTTGTCAGGATAGTACGTTGGAAATGATTATCCCATGTAAGTTTATCATTCAAATATTATATGTAAAGAAGTTGAAAAGTGAAGAAATATTGTGATGATAATGTAGAACATACAAATAAAAATATAAAAAAGATTGCAGATGAAATGTTATAAATGAAAAGATGATACTATTTGATGAAAAGAAAAATATGATATCTTCAATTGCCACTGGCCTTCTCAGGAATCAAAAAAGTTCTTTGTAGTGCCCAATACTTTGGTATTCTTCATCAAGGGTAACAAGATGAATGCACGGACAGATAAGAGATGTCAATTTATGTACTGTATAGAAAGAGAAAAAGCAAATGACGCAGTGGAACATCAGTCAGTCGCTAGTGGAACCAGGGACTACTAAAAATAGATAAGAGTCGGGACGGTAAACTCGCGATGTGTGTAATCGAGCTGGAGGCCGGTTTTTACTGCTTACAATACGTTGACCAACAACTTGAAATATCTATTTTCAGCATGATTTAGATTTAAACTATATTACATAGGCCCTACCAATGAAAGCTCTTATGTCTCCGCGAGCCTGAAATGCACGTAGCATATTGCATTAAGTAGCCTTGCCAACATTGTTAATAAGCTCGTCTACTACATGCATCAATACTCATGATAAGCTTAACTGTGAGAACAATAAAAAACAATTTTCATCAAATCAATTTTCAAGTCATTTGTAACATGCATCGTACTATGACACAAGAGAAGCGTAGAGCGTAGAACACAAGAGAAAATCTCTTCAGAAGGGTACACTAAGCCACCTCTAGAAACCAAAGAAAGAAACTCGCGATCTTCATAATTTTGAGCAACTTGAATCGATTGAAGATCAGATGCATCAATAGGAGGAATATTTTCCTTTCGAGAAACATATCCACAAATGTAAAAAAGCACTGATCGCTCATTGTCGGTAATAGCATCAATCAGTGATGCGGTTGAATCAAGTAGAGCCAGTTCCTCATCTCTGAAATCTTTCTAGCAACATTGAGGAGAGTAAGCTGACTGTGAAGAAGCATCAATATCTGTATCCAGCATCTGATATAATCTCATCTGTTGAAATCTAGCTCCGATCAATACTTGCTCATAGGCAATATGATATAAGCCTCCGAAGAGTTCACAATATATTCCGAATTCTCCTTCTAGGGAATCTGATTGCAGTCGGCCAAGAAGCAAATATTTCACAGCTTTATCTTCGAACACCATTTTGCAGAAGTCAACTATTCCGAGAACAGTCTGAGATAGACTCATTTTGGTGTCACGGGTCAATGTCTGGTATCGGACGCCTCTGTTTGTAATAGTAATAGTAGGCCTCGGTATATCGGACACGAAGATTTCGCAAAAATTATTCAAAAACACAAGTTGCGGATCTTTGGAAGATGTAATCGGTCTTCTATCGACGTCTAATAAATGAATACATGCAGTCGTACTTTTATTGTTGATTCTCTTCCAGAATCGTAGAACAAAGGAAACGAAACAAGCCGTTTCACTCTTCTGATCCTGAATCAAAGCGGTGTCACGAGGTTCACCTTCTATTTGTCAAATGATGAAGGATTGAGTGCGCGATGACTGATGTTGATCCTTCGCAAAGCAAGATTTTTCTCTTTGTTATATAGTTCTACAAGATCTGCCCATTTTGCAGTCAGTAGACTGTCCTGGTTTGGTTGCTTAAATGCTATAGTACCGCATTTTTCAGTAGTCCAATTGTTGCGAATACTTTTGAAAATGTGCACCGAATGAAATAAAAGATAAAGATCACGACGTGAATCAATGGGATTCTCAATCTTGAATGAAGAGTCTGACTCGAATTTTTCTCTGAGCAATTTGTGCAGCCTCCTGTTCGTTGAATGATTGTCGCTCATGATTGCAGTTACATAACCGTTTGCTTTCTCAACATTCTTTATGACTAATAATAGATATTCCATTAGATTTTCGGAATTCAATCGATAATTTGGCACGAAATGAACAACAAATGATGACCCGCTAAAAATTGGCTTCACCATGAAAGCGAGGACAGTTCATTTGTCGGAGAATCGACTGAATTTCCGATAAACTGTCCAGATCTGTAGCGCAATTCCGGCTGTACAAACACCTCGTCGAAAAGTAAAATGCATTTTCTTTGAAACTGTTCAAATCTATCAAATACAACATGAGCTATTCTTTCGGAGTAAGACTCAGTGCCAATGCCAGATACTCTCTCCAAATTCTTAGTCAATGTATTGATGCTTGGAAGACAAAGCAACCGTCGCAATTTGATGTACGAAGCTCGACTTGCTGAATAAAAATTGAGGGCAATATGCATAGTGTTAGATGAATACCGACGACCTTCTGAAGATTTTGCTGACAAGATTAACTGTTCCAGAATGAATTCATATTTCGAGTGGTCTAAATCCAGCAATGTAATAGCCTTTGTGATTATTCGAACAACAGCTTCCATTTCCTCAGCTTCATTTGGCGAATAATTTCTCACTCGTACTATAATTGTGGTTTGTACTGAAATCCAAGTAAATCCTGTAGAACACTCAATCGCACACCTGTATTCCTCTTCTTTGCGACAATAGAGTAGTCACATGATATGATGATCTTATAATCGATGGTTTCATATGAATCATCAAAGAAAAGAAGGCGGATCAAATGATCACTTTTCGCAGCAACACAGTTCGATTCGATGAATTCTCGCTGAGATATTTCATTGCTAAATACGATAAAATCAGTAGGAATTTCATCTAAAAGCTGAAAAGAGTCAAGTTCATCCACTCCAGCACGACTGGATGATGTTACTCTTCTGCTATTGACATTTCTCTTCACAATATTTGCAGTCTGACGTGAAAAGGAAGGTGGACAATCAACGAACACTGATGGAGGACAGTCAGGCACATCACGACCAAATATCTTTTTCATAGGAATGTCTTGAGGACAATGACGGCGACAAACGCCCATATTCTTTGTTATACTGTCTTTAGCGATTACATTAGGTAAAACTGACAACCACCTGTCTAGTTCGATTGAGTTTGTAGGGAATCTATAGATAGAGCACCTTTCCGAAGTCGATGAATAGTTGGATTTGCAGCCACCGACACTACACTTTCGAGGCATCGTAGTAGGATGATATTTGGCGTAATATTCGAAGATAAGGATGTCGGTGAAGTTAATATTGGAAGAGTAAAAACACCAACACTCGCTCGGGTGTCGTGCAGTTCTTCGGAGAGACTCAGAGAAAGTGTTGCCGCTGCATTGACTTGGCTATTCGACAACAAGTGCTACTGTGTCGCGTGATGTTATTGTTTATGAGTGACTCAGCAGGTCTCCAGCTTAGTGGAGCAGCTTACAGGTTAAATCGTGCAAATTATGATACAAGCATGAAACTTCGCATGGGTGTACTCAACACATATCTAAGCAATTCCACCCGATGAGCCACTTAAAATTCGACCTTATTTCAAAATGGCGGCCATTTTTCAAAATTGCCCTAGCAACGACCCCTAGGAGCCTGGTAACAGCATTATAGTGGTCATTTTCAGGCATTTTAAGAAATGTTAAGGGGCACAAATATATAGCATTAGTATTTGAATAACATTTGAGTAAGTTTCTGACCTAGCAACGGTTGCTAAGGACGCTAAAAAACAATAAAAGTGTGAATTTCTCTGATTTTCCTTAGCAACGGCCCACTTATCGTTAATTGATATGGATGAAATTTGATATATAGTGTAATCAACTATATTAAAGCATAAAAATGTTGTAATGATTAAGTATCACTTACGTACTGGTTGCTAGGGTCCTGATAAATGCATAGCAACAACCATTTGCAGGTAATTTCAACATTGTTTTCAGCATTTTCTCTAACAACGACCAATCTATAAATTTTACAAGCCTTGTTTTGAGACGGTTGCTAGGGCCACAATATGCAAGATGGCCATCCATTTTACTTTGATTGTAAATTATATTTTTAAATTTGCATTTATGACACCCATAAATGTTGATGTAATTATGGGTCCAAAAGTTGTCATAGCCGGGAGTGAGAGTGGGGATAAGCTCCCACTGTCTAAAAAATGCTCTCAGTGGCGTGCGACTCAAACAGCCTCTGACAACTGAAGTCCAGCTCGTGTAGCCTGCTCGAGTGGCTTATAGACATAAGCCCGGCGGACCTGCTTCTACTAACACGAGAAGGGGCGAAGGCGGGTCACTGGCGCCTTAAAATCAGTTGCTTCGGGTAGATGGGGCTCGTTAGCCTTGGAAGGCAGCTCATCTAGGGGAAGGAAAACCTTGATTTCAAACCTCCGCTGCCTTGCGGCATACCCATTTGTGGGAAAGGCTTCTGGTATCAATTGAGGAGACTTGCAAGTCCAACGGTGAAACAGACGGTAGAGGGACACAAATGACTGTGAAGACGAAAGAAGCAAGATGAGTGATTGTCAGGCACTACCAAGGCACATTGGTGACATCACTGCTGTGAAACCCAGCATGGGGTTCAGTGTCAGCTAGGTTAATTGTGTCAGCATCTTCATGCAACTGCAATAACGTAGTATCCCAAATGCTGCCTAATCAACCCCAGAAAAACTAGGCAGCCGCACCTGAATTGACAGGACGTGCCAGCGCGGGACAGCCGAGCCAAGGATAATGGGGTTATAATTATCCGGATGGTGTACAGATCGCACGGGACTTATGACACTGGATGAACGATCGGACTAAGTGTAGGGCTACAGCATGAACTTAGTTGAATCCCATACAAGATAGTGTCCAATACACAATTACGAGTATAATAAACATTCTAGGGTGGTAAAAGGATAGCCCCTCGGCCCTTAATGTTTCACTGAAAATGGATTCAAGCTCTCAGGTAATACACACCAACTGTGCTAAGTGTTGCCTCTGTCAAGTGGACAAAAAAGAGAAGCTCAGATGTCCCCAAACGAACCCTGCTAAATCCGAAACTAGTGGCTATACTACCTTGGCACGTAATATTCCCTTATTTCATTCACTTAATGCTCTTCCTCTGAAGCTCGACCCTCGAAGACTTGACACAGGTGAAGGTATTTTCAAGACTCTGGAAGAGAAAAATGCAAAGTATCATGACAGTTGCAATCGTCTATTCTGCAATACAAAACTGGAACGAGCTCAAAAGAGCGTAACTTCTGCTCAAGAGGCTACGAAGGACGAGGCTGTGAGAAACAAAGTATCTCGAAAAAATATAGCCCAAAGAAGCAAAGCGGAATGTTTTCTGTGTGAAACACAGGGAGGTGAGCTTAGGGAAGCCATGACAATGAAATTGAATAAAAGAATCAACCGATGTGCAAGAACACTCAATGACAGCAAACTTCTTGCTAAACTTAGTGGAGGTGATGCCATTGCCTTAGAACTGAAATATCATTCTTCCTGCTTGGCGGATCTGTACAATAGAGAGCGAGATTTCCATAACTCTCTCAAGAGAATGGAAGCACAGGATGACTGGCGAGAAGCTTTCCCGATAGCATTCTCGGAGCTTGTTACTTATATCAATGAAGTGAAAGCAGCAAACACTGATGGAAATCCACCCATATTCAAGCTACCTGACCTGAGGAAACTGTACAAATAGAGGCTCGAGCAGTTAGGTGTAGAATCATATGATGTCCATGCTACACGTTTGAAAGAACAACTTCTTCATCACATTCCACAGCTGCGAGCACATCATCAAGGACGGAACATACTTCTGGCATTTGAAAATGATGTAGGCTCCATTCTTGCAGAAGCATCCAAATATTGCGACGCAATCCACCTTCGATACTGTTATTGATATGCACAAAATCCCTTTGTTTTAAAGTAATTCTTCGATACTGTGATTGACATTTACAGAAACGATTTGTTTACAGTAATTTTTAGATACCGAGTTTGACATATATTTTACTTCGATACTGTGATTGATATGTACAAAATCATTTGTTTTACACAAATTATTCGATCTGTGAAATTCTACGATACTGTGATTGACATTTACAAAAACAATTTGTTTTACAATAAGTCTACGATACCGTGATTGATATTCACAAAGACTTTTGTTTTAATTCGATACTGTGATTGAAGATATTTTTCTATACTTCAATACTGTACAAAAAATCTTCGATATTGTAAATATTCGATATTGTGATTGAAATTTGTGATTAATACAAACTTTTTCTCAATGCATGAAGTTTTCAATTCTTAATATTTTTTGGAAAGAGCTAAATCACTTTATGATCTTTTAGGATTTAATCGTAACAAAGGTCATCTTTTCGATACATGTTCCCTAATGGGTTCAAACTCATAATTTGATAATTATATCAACATGCGGAAAATAATTCATTTACTAGCATATTGTGGCCCTAGCAACCGTTGCTAGGCTGAAATCTGTTTTACTGACCAATGGCCATATCGGATGGCCGAAATCCAAATACGTCTCAAAACAAGGCTTGTAAAATTTATAGATTGGTCGTTGTTAGAGAAAATGCTGAAAACAATGTTGAAATTACCTGCAAATGGTTGTTGCTATGCATTTATCAGGACCCTAGCAACCAGTACGTAAGTGATACTTAATCATTACAACATTTTTATGCTTTAATATAGTTGATTACACTATATATCAAATTTCATCCATATCAATTAACGATAAGTGGGCCGTTGCTAAGGAAAATCAGAGAAATTCACACTTTTATTGTTTTTTAGCGTCCTTAGCAACCGTTGCTAGGTCAGAAACTTACTCAAATGTTATTCAAATACTAATGCTATATATTTGTGCCCCTTAACATTTCTTAAAATGCCTGAAAATGACCACTATAATGCTGTTACCAGGCTCCTAGGGGTCGTTGCTAGGGCAATTTTGAAAAATGGCCGCCATTTTGAAATAAGGTCGAATTTTAAGTGGCTCATCGGGTGGAATTGCTTAGATATGTGTTGAGAACACCCATGCGAAGTTTCATGCTTGTATCATAATTTGCACGATTCATCTGAAAATTCGACGTAAGCTGCTCCACTAGCTCTTCCACACACTTACCGAATTGATCGTCCCGGCCATTATCTATTTTTAGTAGTCCCTGGTGGAACTCACGAAGTCGTCTGACTGCCACAA
Organism: Prostheceraeus crozeri; assembly: GCA_907163375.1. NCBI lineage: Eukaryota > Metazoa > Platyhelminthes > Polycladida > Euryleptidae > Prostheceraeus > Prostheceraeus crozeri. The sequence goes on along the minus strand of CAJQUW010004727.1, from coordinate 130,980 downwards.
AGTGCAAATGACCTGGCAGCCAGCCAACTCTGAAAATGCACGCAACTAACCGACATCCTACACAACCATAAGAGAAAAAGCAATGAAAGATGATTGATATTGAAAGAATGGTAGTAAAGTCTCAGCAATGCAATTATTCACGAGAGAATCTTTAATCTTTCCGTCTTGCTGCATTGCGTTTAAATCGTAATGTTCCAAGAAATATTGTCTTCCACGAATGAACGATGTTCTTCTGATACTAAAGATGAGCGTCAGGTCGGGTTCCAAAAATTCGGATACCCGAGTCGAACCCGACAAAAAGTTCCAGACCCCGACCTGATCCGATCAGATTCGACAAATCAGAAACATTATATATGAAGCTAATGCTTGATGCTAATGTGATACCGGGTGGTAGTCTAACTTCTTAGTAGCATTATTTTAGTATTTTATTAAAACACGCAGGAGTTAGTATATTATTTTCTCTATGCTAATAAAGTATTCAAACAAATGCTAAATAAGTAGCATAATTACCCACGAAATTAATATAACCTACTACACAAAATTCGGAATCTTTACAAAAAAATCGACTGCTTCGCGATATATTATAGGTGTAGCAGCATACTCCTTCAAAACTCTAATTGAGACACCTTGACTCTCAATGTTAATGAAGATGTCAAGGTCCGAGCAGCTAAACTGCATCAATGCATGTAACAACATAATTCTGCAGATAGATGCTAAAATTTCAATTATATAATATTTGATGCATAGTTAAGCTTCCGTTCCTATGTAAAGCTTGTATCAAATTAAATTTCATTTCTTTCCGTCGATCCTGCGAGCCACGATCTACATGTCATTATGAGAATGAGGCCTTTAGAGACCACAAGAACAGATTCAATTAACTTGATAATGATCTTTCGTTGTTTTAGAAGCAAAATATGTAGCGCAAAGTATTTTATTAGATCAATAATTCACAATGAGAATAATGTGATAAGCCACAATTTCTTGAAAAAATCGTTAAACTACAGATACACATGAAACAGTAGGGTAAGGTGGGGCAGGACGCCCCGCTTAACTTTCACGCTAAATTTGGACTTTATTATCACAAATTACAAAACGCGATTTTTGCTCAATTTGAGAATAGAGACCGTAGAATTATTCAGACTAGTTGATTTTCGTCAAACACTTTTGCAATGTTCTGTGCATACCTTTTTGTAAATTTTCTCAAAAAGGCGTTTTACCCCATGCATGGGTAGAAACGCCCCACTATGTAGGGTAAGACGCCCTTGGGGGCGTTTTACCCCCTACTATTTTCACATCGTATTCAAATTGCGCATATCATAATGATACTAGTATTCAGATGCTAAGGCAATATGAAAAACCGGACATATAACATTTTGGCTATGATTATGTCAACCCAAAGGAATGCTAGTAAGCTTAGCCTATCCATATAGCCTACCTATACATATGTCTATACCTATCTGCTAATCGGAACCCAGCTGCAAATATAACAATAACAAATTTTCCAATATCAAACAGATCTATTGACTATTACAATGAAGACTTTCATAGGCGCTACAAATACTACATAGTACGCACAGAATTGCAACACACAACAAGACAAGTTCACAAAGCACGACAAAAGTCACATACATATTCGATCTGGTCAGCACTCTCGACATCTGTGCACGGCACACACGCCCATCGCTTGCATTTTGTGCATTGGATCCATTCTTCGCAGGACATGACCCACTTCATTGAACAAATGAAACATGAAGTGCGGTCATAACTTGGTGCTGGTGCCTTAGAAGGAGTTGCTGATTTCACTCGGACCTTCCTTTTTGCACTCGCATTTTTCATATGTTCGAGCTGTTTTTTCGATGGAGAAGAGGTCAATAGTTTCGACTTTTCCACTTTCCTCGTTCTCTTTCTTTTTGGTGCTGTTGGAAGAGGTGACAGGTCTTCAATCAACGATCGAGGGCTTACCGGTACACCGGTGTTTGATGGTGTATCAACTGCTGGGGACGAGGACACGACTTCGGCTGTGCTACCTGAAATTCCACCTGGACCAGGGACATCATTCGTCTCATGGAAATCTTCAGCATGATCGTTGTTATTATATCTCGGATCGGCCTCATCTAACATCAATGATGGAGCGAAGTCCTCTTGAGAAAATATCATTTCATTCAGTGGCCACAAACCACTGACCTCGAATCCTTTCATTGATTTTTCTGGAGTTGTTATCCGATTGTAGGCGATGCCGAACAGCTCTCCAACATCAAACATGGTCACACGCTTCCTGGGTTTGAACGCATAAAGTTATCTACAGCCGTATTGTAACTTGCTTTGAGTGCTTTAAAAACTGTTCTATCCAGAGGCTGCATCTTATGTGATGTATGTGGTTGGATGGTCAGCATGTGAATTCCGTGCTCTCTAGCAAAGAGGACAGCTTCGAGAGTCTTGTGTGAATGATGTCCATCCAATACAAGCAACTATGGATTGTCTGCACTGCTGTGTGTCCACTTCTGGAAATGTTTCAACCAAACAAGGAAGATGTCTCCATCAGTCCATCCACTATCGCTGACAGCTCCTATCGAGTCTGGTGGAGTCCCCTTCATGAGTTGTTCAGCCATTCTCTTTCGAGGCCAAATGAGCAATGGCGGAACATAGTGACCTGCTGCACTGCATGAAACAATGACAGTCATCAATTGTCCTCACTCTGCGCTTACGATTTTGCCAACACTACGTTTACCCGACTTGGCCAGAATTTTACATGGTGTTTGAACTGTTGTTAGTCCTGTTTCGTCCATGTCCCATATTTGTCTGGCTTGGAAACTGTGCTTTTCCAAAATGTCTTTGTATATCTTGAAAAATTCTTCGACGTTTTGCTTGTTAAAGGATACAGCTCTATTGATGCTGGTTACTTGTGGCTTCCGTAGTGATATATCAGGATGTCTTTTCAAGAAGCCACGTAGCCAATCTTTACCGGCAAGACCATTTTGAAATGGATGGTTGATACCGGAACGTTCAGCAACACTGAAACAAGACGGCGCAATTCTAAATTTGTTAGTCCGAAGAGTCGATTCTCCATGAATAATATATGTTCCTTCGAAGAATCTTCAACGTCGGTTGGCAAGGCAGTCTCGTATCTGCCAAGCTTTGTCCTTCCAGGACGAGAAGTAAGACCATCTCGATGTCGTCTTAATATCTGCACGGGACACCATACATTCGAGACACTTGACGAACACCCATGCCATTCTTCAAGCTTTGAAGTGACTTTTGTAGCGTCTCTGTTCCGTAATTCATCCGGTTTGTCTTTCGCTTGTACTCCCGAGGCATCTGAAAGAAAAATCAGTTGTTAGACGTTAAATATTGTTACAAACTTCAGCAGCTTTTACATTATCAGAAGCCTATACATTAGCTTTGCAGTTTGGCATACCCGTACATACATTTAGTTATTTTACTACATGTATATTGTTACAGTGTACACACAAACTCATCCTCATATTACTTACAGGCATACAAGGCCTGGGAAAATTAAGGGTAGGCCTATTGTACTGGTATCACTAAATACTAAGTCTACTAAGTCAATGGACAGGCTGCAGCCACCACTTAATGTCAGCCACTTTGTGTTGACATAGTGGGATATGTTTATATTGACAATTCAATTTATTTTTCAGATATCTTTAGAAAAATCTACTACTCAAGTAAGTATAAAGGCAGTCAAGGAAGATAGCTTAAGGTATATTTATTTCAAAGCACCACCTTGACGGCAAGCGGCGTCGTAGCGCTGTGGTATGAGCGGCAACTGTCTAAATATTTATCGTAGAAGGTACAGGGTTCAAGTCCGATGTCAAACCTTTATTAGTTTAAGAGTCATTAAGATAGTACTGTAGTTTGTTTCTCCTAAGCTATACACGTGAAGAAGTTATGCACACTAAGAAGATAAGATGAAAGCTTAGTGTTATGTATTATTTGGACAAATGGTGCTAGGGATACGACTGATTCAGTACCGTATGTCAACTAATCAACTTATAACTTAATAGAAAAAGTTGGGGTAAGACGCTCCTCGAAGAAGGTAAGGCGCCCCATGGGGCGTTATGTACACCCAAGTGTGTGGCGTTTTACCCCAACCCATTATCATCTGATTTTTCAAGGATTTTATGAAATAATCGTTGGTGCACATATTAAATACAAATAGCATACAATTAATAATTAACACACGTATTCAAATACATTTTACCGTGCGTTAGTATGGTGTCCCTAAGTCTCTGCTACACTAGAGGTCTCTCGTCAAAATAACAAGGAATGTATCATTATCATTTACGCACCTCTTTAGCTTGCAATTTCTCGACCAGCGTGATGAAACCAAATGATTCAAAGTTGCGCGCATAGTTGACTTTAAAAATTGATGACTTAAAACACCGACCGATTCAATGTCACGAAGAAAATTGAGTGGGGCGTTTTACCTAACCGGGGCGTTTTGTACCACCTTACCCTACTAATTTAACAGAAAATATTTTTTAAGGTTCTAAACATTTTTCAAATTTGCATGCTCCAACCCGAAAAAGCCCGAGTTCGGGTTATTTCGGGTTTTAAATAAAAGAGATAATCCTACCCGACCCGACTTCTTAATTGCTCTACCCGAATCCGAGCATTCGGGTTCGGGTCGGTTTCGGGTAGGATCGTTCCTCTTTAGTTGATACATAGCTGATTCTGATGATTTGAGATGTTCTTTTATTCTTGATTTTATTGTCCTTATAGTTTGACCAATGTATTTCTTATAGCAAATTTTACAAGTTATCTCGTAAATCAGATTTTTACTATAACACCGCTGCTTTGCTTCTCAAGTAAACGAAGTGCATTCTTTGGATTTTGTGCTGACATAAAGATTCTTCTATAGGCCAAAAGTTCTATTGGGCCCATGAGAAGTGTGGTATTAGTGGGAAACGATTTATTATTGCAATAATTGTAATTAGTAGCCAAAGTACATGTATTACGCCATAAAGTTTTCTTTTAATTTAACCTACATTGATATACTGACTAATTGAAGATCTTTGATTTAATTATGATTGAGCTACACATTGCTCATGGCAAAGCAATTGTTTTCATTTTATCATTCAGAAATATAAACAAACTTGATAAATACTATAGCTGCGCAGTAAGTGCATGGTTAAACATATTTAGAATATGAAATCGGAATGAATTTATTTTTGGATAAATGTCGGCTATCGCAGAAAGTTCAGGGTGTGAAGATATAAACTATACCGTGGAATATATAAAAATTCAATATGCACAAATGCAGCAAAATACATGTAAGCTTACATTAGATATAATATGAATGAACTTTCAATGCGCGGTATTGTCAAACCCAGAATGAAATAGCTCATAATCACAAGTATTTCATTTTTGAAATATTCTGTGAATCCAGTGGAAATTTGATAAAATTTCAGAACTTCATCCTCTTATCCTGTAGCCCTCCTAAGATTCAAATCAAAATATTTATTTTTGTAACTTGATCTGTATTTTTTCAGCATTCATAGAAAAACCAAGTTTTTTATCACTTACCCAAGGTCCAACCATGTGTACATCATCGGCCAATTTCAACACATCGAGATTAGGTTTGTAAATGACGAAAATATCGTCCACGTAGCGAACCCAGAATATGATACTGGGATTTTGGTTGATATTCTCTGCAACGTATGCCATGAAGATGGAGGATAGAGGTGGAGCGACATTATTCCCCATGGCAATTTCCATAACTTCCTGCCGGAATTTTGAATCCAGAATATAAATGTCATCTGTCGTTGATAGCTGAAGGAACTCTGCTAAATCATTGGAAGAAAGTTGAGATGCGATTGACTCTGCTTTATGCTGCTCGAAGAAATATCCCACGCATGTTAGTAAGTCACGTTGACTTTCAGATGAAATAGGGATACTGCCATACATATTAGAAACGTCAAGGGAAGAGAATTTGAAGCCAACTTTCTTCCAATGACTTATGGCAGTTCCAATGACAATGTCAGGAATGATATGGAGCTCCTAGATCTTAATACTCGACTTGCACAAGACCGGCCGGTGTGGAGGAGGCACACTCATGTGAATGAGAATCGACGTACTAAGAAAGCAAGTAAGGATTCTTTGAGCGGATCTTTCGCTCCTCGAGCTCTTGCGTTATTTAGGTATTCTGCGTTCCACGATGAATGATATTCCATGAAATATTGTCGAAGTTCGGATCGCTGCAATGTGAAATGAGATGTTTATGCTCTAATGAATCCAATGATGATAAATGCCCTTTCAATCTTGACCTGATAGTTCACTTCGTTTCACCGATAAACTTTCGACGTAGAATGGATGTCAATGTACGGGACTTGAAATTGACTGATATGAACTGGTTCTGACCTGTCTTTTTCTCAGTGACCTAAAATACATGAATCAATAAATGAACGTTGTTTATACTCGGAAGCACATTAGACTTAATTTCTCTTTCTGTTCATCTCCCGAATAAGGGAAGTCAAAAATAATCTGGCATTACCACTATGTCTTCCATAGTCTTCTCGTAGTTCTCTTCTCACTCACCTCACATTATTCCTTATCAGCTCCTGAGGATACCCATTAGCTTGAAAACGCGAGGCTATAATGCTCAAACTCCTGTCTTCCATTTCATTGTCGGAACTATCGTTCTTCTTATTTCATACCTCATGATGTTCATCCTGTCTTTTAGAACGGTTCGATATCTATGCTATTGTTGACCCAGAATGACACGGTCTAACGTGCAGTGAAAACGAGAATCTATCTCCAGCCCTCACCAATATATCCAAATATGGAAGGGTACCATCCACAGATTGCTCCATTGTAAGTTGAACATGATTCAGATGGATGTCATTGCATACTGTCAATAACTGATCATCTTCCATGTTCTCTGTCACATCAGATACCTCATCAATGTATCTCTTCCACATGACTACATATTGCAATTGCTGCAAGATTTGTTTCTCTATGTAATCCATGACAATTATTACTGCTGCACAAGACACACTATTACCCATTTGTAGACCGCTCGCTTGTTTGTATGCTTTGTCTTTTATTTGAATGATATCCGAAGTAAAACCCAACCTCAACAACTCCGAATATATACTCGATAATATCTAAAAAGAAAATGACAAAGCAGAAGTTACACGGAAAAGTCTTTAGACTGTGAGCTGTCTAATAGGTGAGTGGAAGCTCAGCACGCTTGAATGTTTGAACACTGAAAGATGCTGAAAATGTTTCAAAAGAAGCATCATCAAAACTATTAGAGTGCTGTAAGAGGAATTCATTAATTGAGTGTGGGTGGTTTTTGTCACCTTATCAATGTCCATTTAGATCTTGTTAAGTGATAAATTCTTCAACAGAGTCATACATGTGAATCCGCCATCAAATAGTGACTGTCATATTTTCCAAGTACGTATTTTGTTAAAAGAAAAGACGTATATTTTGTATTTGGCTGTGCAAATGACAAATACATTGCAATTTTCCTTTCAGGTTGTATGCAAGACTAATGACGGCATTTATTAGCAATCTTCCTCCTCCGTCAACGGGAGTCGTACATGTTCAGCCCGAAACAGAAGCATACGTAGGGAGCCGATCTCTAGGTCAAGGAACTCTACATATTACAGAAAGGTGAGTTTTGATTGTCAGTATTGATCTTTTATTTTTCGTGTTTGCCTTTGAGTTAGAGTGCCAATAGGACAGATCTCAATTCATAAATTGATACAGACACTCAAGTGCACCTAATTTTTACTATAAATTCTTACTTTTACCAATTTTTCACACTTTCTGTACCAACATTTGAAACACGAGGATGTATCTCGTCAAAACCATTAAATGTCGAACATTAGAAGTCATAATGAATATATCTAAAATTAATCTTATTGAGCTTTCGATTGATTAAAGACGACACACTTCTACCACGACGTTTCGGCTATTTAATTGGCCGCGCTTTAATATGCTCGATGTCCTCCTTGGTATATGAAACACTTCGCCTATAATCTTGCTGATTGAAGATAATCAGGTTCCAAAATTAACTGTTGAATGTGCTCATATTTTGCACTTTCGAGTAGCTGGCGACAATGCAGAGCACAAGCTAAGGATACTGGACATAAGATGCAGAAATCGTCAGTCGACACTATGAAGCTCGGAAGTAAAAAAATAAGTGCATTTATTAGCAGAGGCGGCTGATGACGATCAATCCCGTGGGCCTAATAATCACGTAAGCGGTAAGAACCTAGTGGTAACTAACTGCACGCTAGTAACAGTACGTGTCATTAATTCATAAAATGTTCCTGAATCTTCCTTTCTGTGCAGGACCTTCGAACATCGTTAATGCTCGCGGTAGATTTTAATAAAGCTAATTAAGCTAATGATCTCGCTTTAATGGCTTCCTCCAAGCAAGAAGCTATGAATATGTTTTCATGGTGGGAGGATGGTTTAGAGCGGTGTGGTTTGAAGATCAACCGGAAGAAATCCCAGGTCATGATAACTGGGAAGAATAAAGAACGCACCAAGCCTGGAAAGTGGTATAACAGTCGTTGCAGCAAGGGAGTCGGCGCAAACTCGATCTTCTGTGTTTCCTGCTAATTGTGGTGTCATACAAAGTGCTCCCGATAGCGCTCATATCAAGCAGTAAGGAACTTCCGCTGTCCTAAATGCATCGATGTTTCCCACTCGCCTCATGGTGATTCACTCAAAGTGAATGGGATTATCCTACAAGAATTTTGTTTTCTCGAAGATGTCGTAGACTCAGAGGCAGGTGCAGAAGGAGCGGTTCGGACTCGCAACGCGGCTTCGTGGGCGAAGTGGAGAGAATTAGCCAGTCTTCTCATCTACAAAGGCATTCCATTGAAGTGCAGAGCCCATGTGTATGAGATGTGTATAAGATCGGTCCTCATCTAAGGCGCGGAAGCGTGGCCACTCAGTCTGAAGCTGGTCGATCTTCTGAGAAGTGCTGATAGAAGAGTGATGAGGTACATGGAAAAGGTCAGGTTGAAAGATGAAGTTTCAAGCAAAGAAGTAGCTAGACGTTGTGGCTTCCCCGAACTTCCAATCCGTCTGCGGCAAAGACGTCTACGCTGGTCTGTGAAAAGGGCCACGGAGGACATCATCTGGAAGATCTAAGAAGACTTGGCAAGCATGTATCCAAGAAGACCTGGAGTCTCTAGAGTTGTCGGAAGACGTTGCTCTAGATCGTTGAAAATGGAAACGAGTAATTTTCATGGATCATGGGCCATAGATTTGAGTCCGGAGCTCCGTGCATTTTTGATGGATAAAAGGATTGCATCCAGTCGAACTAATATCTACAATCCTCGTGGGAATGGTCAGGCGGAACGTACTATACAAACTGTGTGGGAAGCTGTTACTCTTGCTCTTAATGATAGTGGCTTGCCTATGAAGCATTGGCAATCTTTACTACCTGAAGTTCTACATTCGGTGAGGTCTCTCCTCTCAACAGCAACGAATTCCACACCTCATGAACGATTTCTCAATTTTGCTCGTCATTCTTCATTTGGTGATTCGATTCCAAGTTGGCTAAGTGAACCTGGATCAGTTTTGATCAAGCGATTTGTTGGCATAACAAGCTGGAGCCTCTTGTGGATGGGGGATATCTGCTGCAGGCGAACCCTAATTACGCGCTTGTGCGTTATCCCGATGGGCGTGAGACTACGGTTTCGCTTCGACATTTAGCTCCAGATCCTGAAATTACCGAAATCACCAAAGATTCGAGCTCAGAAAGCGATGATGGTTGTACGGAGGCTGTCAAAAAGCAATTAGAGGAGTATTTTTTTAATGAAGAATCCATGACTACTTATTCGACTGCGACGGACATGCCTGAGACATCTCTTCTTCGTCGATCTACAAGAGAACGTCGACAACTTTCTCGATTTCCTCTCCCGGGATGATTTTGGTGTTATTATTGCTTACCGTACCTGTTCGGTTCGAGTAGTGCAATTGGGTGTTATTGCAATCGGCTTTGTAAGACACGTTGCTGACACTGACTTTATCTTTCTTGACTTCTGTGACTTGATCTGACTTCATTCTGATTCTGATGTAGCTTTTGAATTGAGTTGCACATAGGGTACTGGTATGTTCTGTGTCGAATAAAGCCTTGGTTAGGCAGTCTTGATTTTGATTCATAACAGAAAGTAAAAAAAGGAAAGCAAGGCAAGGGGACGGCACACCATGAGTAGTTTTTGAAGATCCATGAGGATAGTCCATCCGGTCCGACTGTAGTTTTGGATAATGCTGATAATTCCCTAGTCACATTATCCGCTGATATCAAGCTTTTGGGACAAGTTGAAGCCACTGAATCATAGTCACACGTTAGAAATGCATTGAACATTGATGCAAAGTATGTCGAAGGTCATCCACAGAGAAGTTTTCAAAACGAAGAGATTGTGTACATCGAGAAATATTTCTCACCGAGGCCACGGCATCTTTCAAATAAGTAGCTTTTAGGTATTGTATATCAGTAATGACCTCTGTTTAAGTCGATTATGTTTACACCAGTTGTCTTTGCAGTAAGCACGATCTCTAACATCAATTGGTAGTTTCAAGGAGAATTTGCACCAGTCAGGATCCGTATAACTTACACGAATGGTTCTTTCAGGGAAGCAGTGGTTATACAAGTCAAACAATATACTATGAAGTAGCTGTGCAGCATCTAAGCTAACGCTGGACGTCACTAATGCCAACCAATCCACACATGCAATTGAAGAAACGAAATTAGCAAAGTTAGCCTCTGAAAATTTCCTTTTCTTCTTTGTGGTAGTAGGACGAGGGTTGACCAATTCTTTTATGCTCACACGTACTTAGTGGTGGAAGAGGAATATGCGCGTGGCTAGTTGCATCCGCGAAGAGTTGGTCCAGTATGTATTGACCTCGTATCGGGAAGTTAACCAGCACAGTCAAAGATAGGAGATCACAGATGAGATCATAGTGCTTCCTAAGATCATTAAAATCTCCAGTCAACATTATTCGAGTTTCAGAGCCGAAACACACTCACATAATCCACTATTGTCGTAAGAGAGAGAATTGCTTCTTGATGAGCCGGTAGAGTGATCCTAAATGGATGGTGAATGACTATCAACACCATTCGTTTCTCTTTAATTAATATGAAGGCATAAGAACTCTGAACTGAAGGAATTGGAAAGAATGATCTGAATGACATTCAGTTTCGTAACGTATAAATGTCTGCGAATGTAATACGCAATACCAATGCTTGTGCTACGATCTTGTCGAAAAAGTGAGTAATCCTGCAACGAGACAGAATGATCAGATATCGAGCCACGTAACGATGATTCCGTAATCACACATAGTCAAGAAGATGCTGTAATAACAATAAGGAAAATTCGTCAAATTTGTTGAAAAAAGATCTTGCATTCAAGATCAGAGTTTTTGGATTCAAATTCAAGCGGCGAGGAAGGCGATGAGTTGAAGATCTACCGACACTTCGCAGAGCACGATGCCACGTGTGACGGACCAAAATCTTGTTATAAAATAAACGACCTCGAACTGTGCTTGACACATAAGGGCAAGTACAAGGATATCATTGACAACTGCATCAATTGGTAGCGTGTGGTAACCATTGCATGACGTAGGTAGAAAGCTAGGTTGTAAACGATACAGAAGAGCGGAGATCGCAAGCAACATCGACCTCCTGCTAGCTCAGCAAGCACGCAACATAAATGCCAATTAACATGCAATTATTGCATTAACGGCATAGATACGGGCATTAGCATGCATGCATCTATTTAAAGTTTCCCTTATCAGGTATATCTTTTTACAACATAAAAATTGTTAAGCTCATTAATAAATTATGTTAAATATGTTGTTTATATCTAAAAATTATATTTGTGAGACTCAAGGATTCCCTCTCAAAAATAGTTGATAAGCGTTCGTCGCACAGAGTATTGAATCAGGCTTTGACAAAGATGTTAGTTCGATAGATCGATTTTTCGATCAATTAATTGAATACCTAAATATTCGAAATGGACAGCACTAATAAGTAATAAGGCTATGGCAATTTCAGTAAATTGTTCCTTCTGGGTAGCCCCGCTAACTACTTGCACTTATCAATGGATTCTGTCCATAGAGTTTCAATCTGACTCAATTCTGAATAGAATTATCTTCATTGCGGAAGCGATGAGCTTTTGACTTTGTGTCTATTATAATTCATAGATATTACAATTTATGCTTAATACGTGATGTCTATAGCTTTTTAATGCGTGGAAAAGGATATCATAATTTCTTGTTTTGAATGATGGAATGTGGCTCGCTTGAGTGCACAGATAATGCATGTAATAAGATATTTATCTTACATATTAAAAGTGTAAATAACATCACTTAAAAATATATTTGTAAATATGTATGCATATACGTGCACGTAATATATTTGCACATATCTCGTCAGTTTAGTGTTTATTGTATTTCAAACTTCTGTTTTGCAGTCAACTGTCTTGGCAAGGAAATTCAAATTTCTCGATTGAATATCCCTCAATTGGTTTGCACGCAATTTCATCGGATCCTGCTCTAAGTCCGCAGCCATGTCTTTTAGTGTTGGTTAGCGGAGATCTTTCTGATGAGGTGGGAAGTAATCGCTCATCAAATGGAGAGATAGGTGGAAATGGCGATGCGTGTAGTGATGATGAAGACGGTGAAAACGAAGACGAAAAAACGACTGAAATTAAGTTTATTCCACAAGACCCCTCTTCTCTTGAAGCTCTGTATTCTCATATGGCACACTGTCAGGCTCTTCATCCCGATCCTCATGATTCCGTCAGCGAAGAGGAAGATGAAGATGATTTTGCTGGAGCAGAAGAGGAGAACGAAGTATACGAAGACGATGCAGCTGAGGAAGAGGAACCAATGGACTATGACGACAAGCAATTTGAAGATGCTTGATCTATCTGTTGAATATTGTTAACTATTTTCTAGACTGCCGAAAAAGCAACTTTTGTACCAATTTCTTTTCTATCGCATGAAAATAAAGCATTTATGTGGATAACCTATTGTGATAACTATCGCATCAAATGATAATTGAATTAGGCGCGATGTTTTCACAGAATTTTTCCTTATGCGTCAATGGGATCTGTTAGGGAAAGTAGGTTATAATTCGAAAATTCGGAAAATTAAATTGCATGGTCAGTGCCGTCAATATCCGATGAATGTGCGGCATCTGCGTTTGCATACAGATGCTAACACTTACAGGTTGCTGTGTTACCAATCGAAGCAGCTTATGATTGCCAGGGTAAATCTGCAGTAGTAGAATTACTTATGTGGCAACTGCTTGGTCAAGAAATTCTGTATCGACATGGCCCAGATTTTGTGCAGTCCTAAAACTCGTTTTGTGCATTGATGAATTGAAAAATATAGACTGATTTTGATGCATCTAAATCATGCAAATCTGACAGGCCTGCGCTATCGTGGCTCACTTTCGAACTCAGTTGAGTGGATTGTCAAATATAGGTGCATTGGGTTTATAGACAGCGATTTCTAAAATGAAAGCACTATCATGTACGCAAGTGCTATGCAAAAATTGTGATTATTACAGATTAAAATGAAATACAACTGCGTGTTTACAATGGTAGGAGATAGAATAATAGTTATGTTAATTCATCTGGCGCAGTGTAACGTTTTCGTTACATCACTTTTCGAGATCTGCTGTCTTCTCCAGTTTGCGACGCATGATCCAATATTTTGATTTCCAACCATGATTTATCACATATTTTCAGGTAGACTATCGTCAACCCAGAAATTAGCACTTTTTGGCGCTTAGGCCTACATTTTATCACGAAATTAACTGAGCCGAAAATCTGCTTATTATACTGGAAGACAAAAGTTTATGAACGTCAACATGTCATTTACTATTCATGTGATTAAATACCGAAAATAGTTATCAACCTCCTTGATTCCTGACATGGTATGTCACTTTTTATACCGTATGTTGTATTTATTTGATGTGAAACGGCGTTTGAACAGAGTAATTTCAACTTGAAAAGTGGTGACGTTGGAATTATTGTGTGATGTAGTTGAACTTTGAATTGAGTTTTCCGAGTGAAGGAGACCGAATTTAGTAAAACTGATGCGTGGCACATAATCAGCGACCCCAAATTGTACAAGAAGCATGCATTTCAGGAGTATCACACTCGAAATGAAAAATGGTTGCGCTGGTTGTGCATTATTTAATTAGAAGCTTTGTCATGTGATTTGATGTTTAATGTTTTCCTTTTGAACGGATGAAAGACTGCTTATGTTTGATTGATTCTGATGAATATTGACTTGGCACATCCACTGGTGTTATTTATGTGATGCATAACTGCTTGGGTACTGAGTAATTTTGATTTGAAGTTTGGTTGCGCCAACTTCAATAAAATTTTGAAACTCGATTATTTTTATTAGTTTTTTGTGTGGCACATAATTAGGCATGGATATTTAATCGTTTGTAATGGGTTTTATTGCTTGATGCGCTGAACTTATGAAAGTCGGAAAAATTGGTTGCGCCAACTTCACATCGCGACCAATTTGAACTGCGTTTTATGGCCAAAGGAGGCTGAATTTCGTGGAACCGAGTAGTAGCACAAAATCAGCGACCTCGAATTGTGTGGTTGATGTGAATTGTGGAAGTGGCACAGTCAAAACAAAAATGGTTGCGCTGAGTGGTTGCGCCAACTTCACACACGGTGCAAAAATATAGCAAGTCATGCAAAAACCAGGCAAGTCGAAAATTTGAGTTACGGTATTAGTGGTATTGTATATTGCTAATCGTCTAGAACATTAATATCATGTCCAAATCAGAAATCAATATGCCATTGAGAAACATCAAAATATAGAGACTGCTCAAATTACTTGGAAACTTAATGATGCTTCGTCATGCAAAAGCAGGCAACTCGACTTGCCTTTTATAATCCTCATGTAAGAGCGAGGCAATTGTCTAAAATTAATACTAAATTAGACATCTCTGTCAAACAGTTTGCACTTGCTGGTGGTTGACTTGCGTTCGTTTATCGATAAACTAATGCAAGTCAGTGATCTGGTTATCAGATCACACGGTATTCAGACAATCATGACTCACGCAAAATTTCATACGCCATCACACCATCGACGTACAGCCTGCGTGTTGAAACATTCGACCATGTCTTACTGTGATTGTGAGACAGAATGACTCAGACAACAAACAACCTTCGGAATTCGCTTGACTGTGTTTTTATGAGGTTTAAATGATAGGAAGCTCATTTTCATTCCTTGTCGCAATGTAGTTATGATTTTTTACCATAGTCAAAATAAATGACATGGCGAAAAGAACATCTCTAGCCAACACTTCTAATGTCGTTGAAGTTAGCACCAACTTCAACACCAACTTTTTGAATAGAGTTTGTACAGAATAGGAAACCACATGTTTAGGTACTACTGATGACGCAGAGTTTGTACAGCCAAAAAGTTTTCCAAAATTCGAACTCCTTCACCCTCAAAATTCAAATTTAAATTCGAAAAATTGGTGCAAGTATTGGTGCTACCTGGTTAGCGAGTTTGTACAGCATTCCGATAGAAAAATTTAGATACAAGAGCAAAAACCTGAGTTTGTACAGCAACTTCCAGCACTTTCTTTACACGAACAACCGGAAAAAACCGCCAAAAACCGATTTTTTCAAAAAATGATAAGATTTTCCAGAAAAGTTGTTGGTGCTACATGGAAAATGAGTTTGTACAGTGCTCTAACCGGTGGAAGAGTGTTCTACTAATCCAGTCTGAGTTTGAACACACACTTCTCCGACACTCCAGCACTCCTACCACCGGTAAATACCGGTTATTGTACAGTAACTACAAGAATACTGCCCATTTATGAACAAATTAATTGGTGCTACATGGAAAATGAGTTTGTACAGTGCTCTAACCGGTGGAAGAGTGTTCTACTAATCCAGTCTGAGTTTGAACACACACTTCTCCGACACTCCAGCACTCCTACGACCGGTAAATACCGGTTATTGTACAGTAACTACATCATCGATGCGATGGTTTTGTTTCAAAATTCAATTGTCGGTTGAATCGCTATCTTCCACCAGTGAAACGAGTTGAAACAATATTTTGTTTCAAGAAATGTTATTGTCCATCAAAATATGAACTCTGCTGAGAATGGTGCACAAAACTCTGGAAAAATCCCGAGTACGTCATAAAGGTCACGGGTGGAAAGCTTGATGTAGGCGGTACTCCAAAAATCAATAGCTGCACCAAATTCAAATGTTGACATGGGAGAAGGACGACAGATGAATATCGAGTTCTCAATTTTTACATACTCTATTACAGTAGGAAGCACAGCATAGAAAGATCAGATAGGATAAAAATGACTTGCGACATTTATGCAATGAAGACCGAATATCTTAGATACGATAATGATCGGACAGTCCGAAGCGCATATTGAAAAACAACTCCAAGGTATAGAAAAGAGGAACATCGCTGAAAATGCCTGTACTAAGTTGTGTCAACCAATTGTAGTCAAAACAATTACAAATGCACTTAAAAATCACCGCAAAAAACAGCAATCTTGATAATTAGTGTTGCTTGTAATTCATCACTAATATCTGGAAAACAATCGAAGGTATAATAAATGTAACAACTGGATATACTTGTTCATAGTCTAGCTGATAGGACGAAATAATGGAAACCGCAGAATGCAAAGGGAAAAGGTTTGTCTGCATATGTGAATTTAAGGTACCGCGGTTAGGTATAAGTAAAATCCGGAAAACAATCAAAGGTATTGTTAAGAAGACCGATTGCAGACATAATGTCGTATATTTCATTAACACAGCATTACGTTAAAATCGAGACCATCACTCACCACACAAAGGTCTGAACAGCAGTCCGCGATCATGTGCATAGCTGAAACACAGTGAATCTCAAGTGTCATGGAAATCTCACGTCACAGGTATAAAAGTAAGAATTGTACAGGCTTGCGTATAGCCTATACGATGAACCTTAAATGACCAAAAATGTGACCAAGCGATAAAGTTTTAAAATACAAAAGGAAATGGTCGGGATAAGATCAATTACAACAAATTTCATGAATGCTCATGACAAGCGGAATAAAGTATTGGTCAAAATATTTCAATTTCGTGTTCACACTCAAAAAATGTTGAAGACTTATCGCTCAAACATGAGAGCAGGGGAGTCATAATCGTAGTTGTTGAACAGACGCTCTCTGTAATCAGTCACGCATGTTCAGATACACTACATGCTCACTAAGTTGATAATTTGAATAATTTCAAATGAAAGAATGTGATCACCAGATGTCTTAACGAGCGGTGTAGAAGGCAACCTACTGATTTTCAAGTTATGTCGTACAACCCGAAGTATAGCTCCTTCAAATGAAATATGCGTTACATTGCAATAACCGCAATGTAGGTTATAAACCTTGTATGTAGGTTCAACCCAACTGATAGAAATAGGAACTTGATTTTCTGAACCTTAACTGATGATGTTAATCACCGGATGTATCAAAAATTGTATCACAGTCAGGAAGGCTAGTTAGGCTCTCAGTTCAGTAGCCATAAAATGTTGACATATAAAACTTACGGGATATATTCATTGCTAATCTCATTTTTGTTGATTTGTTCATCGTCAAATATTTGAACAATTAGATCTTTTCATGTGCTAATACTAATTAAATGATGCTGTATAAATGAGCGTAAACCTAGCAAACTTACATATTACTTCATTTTCCTATGTGAAAGTTTGTAATTCTATGTGCCATTTAAACATAAACAGCCGCGAATAGATTAAGAAATACAAATACACGCAATTCGCTGCAAAAGATGGAATTTCGAACTTCAGTCATCCGCCACATTTTTAAATCAACATGTGATAGTTAAGTGACCTTGATCGTTGATTGTAGATGAAAATATTGAACATGCAGTGTATAAAAATATTGCAGGATTATAATTACGATAGGCTGGCTTGGGGAAATGCAACATTAGGTAAATGCGATTAGGTTGTAGCCCAAACCAATAGCTCATAGCCAAGAAACCGTTCAGTTTGCATCCATATGTGCCTGCATATAGCCAATCTCTTAGATTAGCAGATAGCCAATCTCTAAGGCATTTTATTTCGCAAAAGTATTGCATACCACCCTGGCACTTGGTGAAAGATTTGGCAGTTTTTGAAAATTGGGCCTTATTTGCTTTACTCTGCAACAAATTTTGTTTGCTGTCAAGAGAAGCAAGCTGGAATTAAATATGGGCGACCTTTTATATCACAGTAAGATGTCAAGTTCATCCACTCGAAATAGCGGATTCGATCGAATACCTCTTCATTATTTACGTAGCCCGATCGATTTTGGTAGTGAAAATCAGGTCCGGGGTAAATGCGACAAGGCCCATCGAGATAGGTGCGACAACGTGCAAAATTTTGATTTTTGTCGCTTGAGTTTTTGATACACTCCTGCATGTGTCAATAAAATCGTCACCAACATATTTTGAAATCATAGATGTCTCAAACGACAATAGGGTGCAATGCTCAAGATCCAAGCTTGTTTCGAGTTCATGGATTTCGATCGATTAATAACAGCTAGATGCCATTTCAAGTCAATCAAACGAAAGGATCTACGTCCAGAAAGAACGAGAAACCTTTAGGATATTTAGGCCTAATTCTGATATTCTTTTCTCTAATGCGCTCGTATATTTCTAAAATAGGCTAATTCTGTTTTTGAACGTATATCAGTTGTAGCATTTCATGCATGTATCCTATTTAAAAATAGGCCTATTCAGCTTCAAAATACGCTTACATACTATAAACACTGCCCATTTTTATCTCACATAAACATAAATCTACACTAGTGACATGCCACGCGTTATTCAGGCGCAATTACGGAACACCCCAAACATCCGTGGTTAAGGACATTCTATTCTTCTACCCGCGTATATATGCGCTGCACTAAGAGTCAGAAATCACTTGATCTGATGCTGTTAAAACATGGGAGATGTTTAAGAATACGCGCGGGCGAGCGTTTATAGTTTGCGCGTCGTCCACGGTTGTCTGCGCTGCCACTTGAACCACTAAGATGAACCGCTAAGCATGTTCTGTCTTCCCTGAGCATGAAATTGAGGTCCTATCACATTGTTTAGCCTCTGATACAGGCAGACACATGAGACGCAAAGTCTATATAACAGGACTGCCAAGTATACTATACTTACTTATATAACTTATATTGCAGCAATATCCCGCATAGCCACGGATGTTTGGGGTCATGTGTAATTTTACGCGTGATTGAGCGTGGCATGTCACCTAGTGTATCGAAATAATGATCTACATCAATTCTGCAATCAGAAATAAACCAAGATCCAATTCTATATGTGAAAATGTCTATTCTAGATAGCGATAAGGTAGCACTTAGGATTTTCTTGTAAAGATCAGTTGCTCTATTACCAAGATAGGAGCGAAACACATCACCGTCATTTCATAATACATTCCCAACACATCATCGGAGTTTAATTCGCAAATCTATATGAAAACGTACTCAGATGCAAAAACACCCAGACCATGTCGTATTTACCCCAATCATGAGGTAAAAGAGACTTTGAAGTCACTTACTTTGACATCCAACATAGAGAAACTTATTTTCCATGATCATAAATGGGCAGTATTCTTGTAGTTACTGTACAATAACCGGTATTTACCGGTCGTAGGAGTGCTGGAGTGTCGGAGAAGTGTGTGTTCAAACTCAGACTGGATTAGTAGAACACTCTTCTACCGGTTAGAGCACTGTACAAACTCATTTTCCATGTAGCACCAATTGATTTGTTCATAAATGGGCAGTATTCTTGTAGTTACTGTACAATAACCGGTATTTACCGGTCGTAGGAGTGCTGGAGTGTCGGAGAAGTGTGTGTTCAAACTCAGACTGGATTAGTAGAACACTCTTCCACCGGTTAGAGCACTGTACAAACTCATTTTCCATGTAGCACCAATTGATTTGTTCATAAATGGGCAGTATTCTTGTAGTTACTGTACAATAACCGGTATTTACCGGTCGTAGGAGTGCTGGAGTGTCGGAGAAGTGTGTGTTCAAACTCAGACTGGATTAGTAGAACACTCTTCCACCGGTTAGAGCACTGTACAAACTCATTTTCCATGTAGCACCAATTGATTTGTTCATAAATGGGCAGTATTCTTGTAGTTACTGTACAATAACCGGTATTTACCGGTCGTAGGAGTGCTGGAGTGTCGGAGAAGTGTGTGTTCAAACTCAGACTGGATTAGTAGAACACTCTTCCACCGGTTAGAGCACTGTACAAACTCATTTTCCATGTAGCACCAATTGATTTGTTCATAAATGGGCAGTATTCTTGTAGTTACTGTACAATAACCGGTATTTACCGGTCGTAGGAGTGCTGGAGTGTCGGAGAAGTGTGTGTTCAAACTCAGACTGGATTAGTAGAGCACTCTTCCACCGGTTAGAGCACTGTACAAACTCATTTTCCATGTAGCACCAATTGATTTGTTCATAAATGGGCAGTATTCTTGTAGTTACTGTACAATAACCGGTATTTGCCGGTGGTAGGAGTGCTGGAGTGTTGGAGAAGTGTGTGTTCAAACTCAGACTAGATTAGTAGAACACTCTTCCATCGGTTAGAGCACTGTACAAACTCATTTTCCATGTAGCACCAATTGATTTGTTCATAAATGGGCAGTATTCTTGTAGTTACTGTAAAATAACCGGTATTTACCGGTCGTAGGAGTGCTGGAGTGTCGGAGAAGTGTGTGTTCAAACTCAGACTGGATTAGTAGAACACTCTTCCACCGGTTAGAGCACTGTACAAACTCATTTTCCATGTAGCACCAATTGATTTGTTCATAAATGGGCAGTATTCTTGTAGTTACTGTACAATAACCGGTATTTACCGGTGGTAGGAGTGCTGGAGTGTCGGAGAAGTGTGTGTTCAAACTCAGATTGGATTAGTAGAACACTCTTCCACCGGTTAGAGCACTGTACAAACTCATTTTCCATGTAGCACCAATTGATTTGTTCATAAATGGGCAGTATTCGTGTAGTTACTGTACAATAACCGGTATTTACCGGTCGTAGGAGTGCTGGAGTGTCGGAGAAGTGTGTGTTCAAACTCAGACTGGATTAGTAGAACACTCTTCCACCGGTTAGAGCACTGTACAAACTCATTTTCCATGTAGCACCAATTGATTTGTTCATAAATGGGCAGTATTCTTGTAGTTACTGTACAATAACCGGTATTTACCGGTGGTAGGAGTGCTGGAGTGTCGGAGAAGTGTGTGTTCAAACTCAGACTGGATTAGTAGAACACTCTTCCACCGGTTAGAGCACTGTACAAACTCATTTTCCATGTAGCACCAACAACTTTTCTGGAAAATCTTATCATTTTTTGAAAAAATCGGTTTTTGGCGGTTTTTTCCGGTTGTTCGTGTAAAGAAAGTGCTGGAAGTTGCTGTACAAACTCAGGTTTTTGCTCTTGTATCTAAATTTTTCTATCGGAATGCTGTACAAACTCGCTAACCAGGTAGCACCAATACTTGCACCAATTTTTCGAATTTAAATTTGAATTTTGAGGGTGAAGGAGTTCGAATTTTGGAAAACTTTTTGGCTGTACAAACTCTGCGTCATCAGTAGTACCTAAACATGTGGTTTCCTATTCTGTACAAACTCTATTCAAAAAGTTGGTGTTGAAGTTGGTGCTAACTTCAACGACATACACTTCTACACATCTTACCAGAAAAAACGATAGAGCGAACTTAAGCTCTACAGCACCTCACACACCTTCACACAAAGTTTCATAAAAATCCATACAATACTCTGTCCTACACAGCCTTCACAAGTTGAAATCATGGCCTAATCAGCGGCAATTTTTACTTCTCACGCACTTTGTGCACTGCCTGTCTTATCCCATATGAATATGATAATTTGTACAAAACTCTAAGACGTTTTATAGATATATTTTGAACAGTGGCGTCGTCTCCGTGCCTACGAGGCCTTTGCCGCATACCCCAAAAAAATATTTGCGCACATAAATCAACAGTTCAAATAGTTTTTATTTTTTGATTTTGAGAGCATCTTTACGCTTACAACTTTACATACACTTTACAGTTTCAAGTCACTACTCTCAAATACGTTCAGAGCTCCAGCTCTCAGCTGTTAACTGAAGGATCTTCAAGCAATCTCGCAATGCGCTAGGGATGTGTTCACAGCATATCACAGAGATTTGTGTGATAGGTGTAGCGTGTGCGCTTAGCTCGATAGTTAGACTCGTCTTCTGCAGATAGAAACGCAGATGCAAATATATTGCAGCGATGCAAGAAAAGATCTATTTATAAATTCTTAGATTCAGATAGAGAGAGGCGCAAATTTTCCCTATTCGTGGAGAATTGATGCCCTATTTGGAGAAGATGATGACGCGTTGAATCGTCGTGCCTGCATTCACCAATGCTGAATGTCGGATCGGAAGGCTAGAAGCCGCTGAAAGGAGATAGCGATGAAGGTTCCATAATTTGATGTGTGATTCAGTCTGAGAAATTCAATGATTGAAGGCATATTTGTGATATTATGTTTATGGTGGCGATTTCAACAATGGTTATTTTCTGCACTGGCCAGTCATCTGAGGGAGTATGCAGAAAAACTCTAACCATCGTACACGAAGTTAATGGCGTTGAAATAAAAACTAAACCACTCTCAAAGGATGAGGAGGATATGAGGAGCACAAAAAACAATTTAGCAGCCCTTATTTTGAAACATGTAAGTGATTGACAGGTTTTAATAAACAGAAGAGTCTTGCGTTGGCGAGAGTTTCCTCGAGAGTGAATGTTCTCTGTAGTGATCTCTGCTCCTTGACCAAGGCGATCAGGCGTCATGTGAGAAATCAACATCGCATTTTCATTGTCATTTGACGTTTAAAATCTTTGGAAAACAAGAGTCGCGTTGACGAACAATCAGCTTAGGATTGCATGCTTATGAGACTGTTCAGAAAAAGAGGCTGTCACATAGGACTCACAGTGAATCATAATTCACATGCAGAATAGTCAATATTGGGTAGTCTGTGGACTTCAGAGTAACTTTCACTTAATTCTTATATTTCTCACATAATTTCATTTAATTCTGTAGTCATGCATGTCAGCATGACTTGAATGTTCTTGTGGGCCCACTTGTACGAATATGAAAATTCACTGAAATTAAGAAAGCGTCAAATTAAGTATTTTATGCAGTTCATGCTGTCTGCTGCAGAAATATAGGAATTCACTATGGAGCGAAGGCCTATTGTCTCGGCGGAGCACGCGACGCCACTGATTTTGAATAGCTTGCATGAAGAGATACTAGCAGTGATGCTTTTGAATCAATAACTTTTGAAGAATTTGCTATTGTTATGATTAATATAAATAGTAATCCACTCTTGTAATAGTCTCTTCTTCTTTGACAGGATGTGTGAGTATTATAATAAATTTCAATGGATTCACATGTAGCTTATTGCATTTACAAGTTTTAAGTAGGTTTACTTACATGATTGCTTACATGATGGCAATTGAAAAATAAATAATTTAGAAAAAAACAAAGGGGTTAATTATATTACTGAAACCTTGAAAGTTAGAGTATACATCATCAAAAGCACAATATATACAGATAATGTATCAAAAGCAAGTAACAATTAGAATCCTTCTTTGATGTTCAAAAGCGCTATTCCCGGTTTTGGTTTTTGACGCTTGCCTGATTTTTGCATGACGTGCGTTCTCGAAACGTTCTCTGGATCTACATTTCAAGGCAACAATCCTTATACTTGATACGCATGCTGATGGTCTTATATCGATCTCTAGTAGCAGAAACCAATGACTACCCGGGGCAAAAGAGTTGTTTAGGCCTACATAATTATGCTGAACAATCTCAAATGCGTTCATTTCTTGGAGGATATTGCGAATTACCGAGGCGTCTCCAACTCTTAACTTTGGAGTGGACGCACAAGGAAAATCAATTTCTCGACAGGAATCTCGAAAGATAAAGACTTATTTTCATTTCAATGATGGCGATTTCACACCAAACAGCAATGACAAGTTGTATAAAGCACGCCTTTGATTGAACTTGTTAATTCACAGTTTTGACAAATATCTCTGAAATGTGGTGGAAAACTTTCATGATGAAGCTATGATTCATTACTTCTGCAGATATTCTTTGGAGCAATTCATAAGTTACATTTAAAAAATATTTTTCACATCATATTACGCCATGGTAACGAAATCGCTACGACTTTAATTTTTAAGAAAGGGTTATTGTAATGAACTGCATTCTTAATTATAACATTCTGAAAATACTTGCCGTTTTTGTTGAAAATGTGCCGATTATGTAATAGGCGGCCTTAAACTTAATTGATTAATATGAATGATAGCTACTTTATTTTTTTGGTTGAGGGCGGTGTTCCCGGAAAATTTTGAAAAAGCAAAAAGATTGATATTTTGCTATTGGCGAAAAACATGCAACGATGGGGCGCATATTTCTGATCATGAAATGATGACAATAGGCACGCTTTGCCACAGCCGAGGCAGACAACAATCGGTCTAAAACTATTGATTTTATCATTATTTCAAATGAAGCGATCGTGGTGATGCGAATCCCGAAAACGGAAATTACTATTCCTTTGCTGCCAGTTGTTGTGGCATGATCAAAGTCCTAGTGCACAATTATCTCACATACACCGTTAATGGCATATGCCATTATGCAGGCGACTGTGCTGTTGGAACTCTTCTCCCGGAAGCCTTGCAGAATAAGATCAACATCATGCATGAAGCATGCACAAGAGCTGGCCTGCAGATAAATCCTAGAAAAACAGAAGTTGTGCAAAGATCTCTTACTCGTCCTCAGAGCGACTTTTCCATCAATGAAGTCACATTGAAAACTGCCAACCATTTCGAGTATCTTAGTAGCCTAATCTCCAGGTCAGATCTGATTGATGAAGAGATAAATCACCACTAGTTGCTGCCTTCTCTGCATTTGGAAGATTACAATCAAGAGTCTTTCACAATTGTAATCTACGTCTAGGTACAAAGATTTCAGTATACAACGCGGCTACGGACCATGAGTGACTCCAAAATCTTAGCTGAGGCAGGTAGAAGATAGATAGGTCTCAGATCGGCAGTGCATGGCTTTGAGACTTTAGGACTGGAGCAATGTGGGTATGTTTCCAATAATATGGGAAATAATCTTCCAGAATGCACAAGTTAAATATGTGTGCAAGAGGGAGGGATAACTCATGTGATGTCTCTTTGTACAGCACTACAGGAAACAAATCAGACCCAGCTACTTTGTCAATACTTAGCTTTATTAAGCGCTCATCGACTTCGTCGATAGCAACAAGTATGTCCCAATCATTCTGCAAGTTCGCATCATTTCGATTAATTGTGCTGCTTTGCTGTAAGAATGAGGCCAATTGATCCTTTATGGTTTCAATAGCTTCTTTCAAGTCAGAAAACTCGGATAATGATGCTTTCATAGAATCATTTTTCCTTCTTCGTGTTACAGTGTTCGTCACGGCCCATAAGTTCTTGGCAGATAAATTCGCCTTGCTTCCACACTTCAACTTTGCCTTCATTATTTCTTTACCGACTTCATTTTTTGAGTTGATGGCACCGTACATAATCACGAACTCTAAGGGCTTTCCATAGCTGATTGATCAAATCCTTGATTCTCGCATTCATCCAAGGTTTGTCGTTGTCAGACAGCAAGACAGTTTTCATTGAAACATTTTCAGAAAGACACAAAAATATCACGTCATAAAAGATTTCAATTAATTGCTCAATTGTATACGACATATCATAAAACTCACACCAATAAACATTTCTCATAGCATGTACAAATGACGGCGAATGCATTTCCAAGATAAATCACAAACAATTTTAGGTTGCTTTGAACATTCATTAGTTGACAGTTGTGCACTAAAATTGCCGTTACAAAGGATCGTGTTATGGTCAGGGGAGCCGATAGGTGCTCCTATTTTACAATCGAAAAATGGGGCCAACCTCTCAACAACAAGAACATCATCCAAAATTCTACCACCACGTGTTGGCCCACTCAACAATGTGGACAAACCTAATACATTACATGAATGTTGGATGTTCTTATTAAAATCACCACATATTCACAATATGAGGACCATAACCAGCGTTTAAGAAATAATCAACAGTATTAACCAGAAAATCATACAATTCTGGCATAAGCTGAACCTATAAATGAAGTGGGATGTACACACAAACAAGAATTATGCCAAAGTCAGACAAGTACAGCCATAGCGACTCAAAATACGTCGGGTGATCATTGACATGCAACCGTGCATCAATATATTGTTTTACATACAAAGTAAACACATCCACCGCCTCCTATACGGTCAACTCGATCAGCTCGATGAGCAAAAAATGTTGGTATCGTCACCAGAAAATCAGGAATATCTTTGTTTAACCACGATTCAATGATACAGACAATCTGCGGTTGTAAATTAGAAATTACTCCGTTCAGATCGTCTATTTTCTTGAAGATTTACCTTACATTTGATACCAGCAAAGACGGAACTATTACGTCACAATCATTCATGTGCTTATCGGATTTCTTGGATAAAAAGTCTAGCGGAAATTTTTGAGCAGGGCTGCCACTCTTATCAAAAATAAAAACCGGAAAGTCAAATCGGAATGGGCCCCTAAATTACGTAGTCGTGCCCCCCCCCCAAAGTAAGAAACTTACCATCATTCGATATCACACAACCCGGTAAGTTTTGAAAGCGTTCAAGCAGAAGTTGTGTCTGTTCTAATAAAGATGCTTCTGAATCGTCAGAGTTAGCAAGTAAATGTATAAAATATTACTGATGCTTATTTAATCAGCAGGTTTAACAAGGTGCACTAGAATACATGACTCGAACAGCTACTATTTTCAGGAAACCGTTTTCGAAGGTTATACAGAGTGTACTGCAAAGACCCTTTTTCCTAACTCCAATGCAAAATCAGCATGAAGTTATTGAGCGATTGACGATTTCAGCTCGATATAAAGACTGCATATTATCGAATAATCTACATGTAGGCCTATGGATGATTTTACTTAACTGTTTCAAAGACAACTTTCTTCATTTTGTTCAAAAATTTTACATTCAAATTTATAATGCATTATTCTCGTGCAGCTTTGCCATTTTCTATTTATCGTGCCATGACGTCACACTGTGCAAGATCCCGTCTTTATTGTGAAAAATTTTCATGAAACCACTAGGAAATTACTGCTCAGCTGTTCGACTTTTTGAAGACTGCTTCAGCAGAGCGGTCTGGTTACAACAAATATCTTCATACAGAATCCATGGTCAGCGCGGTCTAAATGCTTGCGCATGTATTTCCGTAAGCCATTTTCTTTGGGAGAGCCATTATTCTTTCGAGAAACCGAGAATGTGTGGTAAAATCTTCCTTTCTATGCTGTATAAAATATACCGAATGTCATGAAGGAAGGGAATGTCTTTATGCAGGATGGAATGCCAGCGCACTACTACAGACCCATCGCAATTTATTTTAACACCAATTTTCCTTAATCTTGGATTGACCGTCATGGGAGCCTTTGGAATGGCTTCCGATACCACCAAATTCAATGTCCCACGACTTTTTCCTATGGACGCGTTTACGGTATTATATCCTATGCATTTGGGATGAACTGGAAAACAAAGTTTTGCAGCGTTTTCTGAAGATCGACGAGCGATTGCGTGGAGATATGCTCTTGCGCTGTTGACCGAAGAATAAGATTGCGTTCGGGCAAATGGTGAGCAAGTAGAAAATAAATATCATAGTGGTACTCGTGTTAGCAACTGTTTTCCTCTGAATCATAATTAACTTACGGAAATTAATCATTGAGTCGCTAATTGCTGTTGCATCAACAACTTTGAAATGATCACTGAGAATCCGCCACGTTACATAAGCAAAATAATTTTGAATCAATGTCACACAACAGATTGACGAATAAGAACTATCGCGATGAGAAAACGGAGTTCTATATTGTGCTCAAATATTGCACATTACAGAAGCCATGCAACTTAATATACTATTCAATCTGAAATGAGATGAGAGCAACATTTGATACAATCCATTACGGGAAATACTAACTTTTCTGGATTTTTTGCCGTCATTGGTGCAGTAAATCTGTAAAGATTCAATAACTTACATACAAAAAAATCATCATCCGAAATACAGACACCTACAATTAATGAAATGCATGCAGTTCAAATCTCATTCTGTAGACTTCGTTTCCAAAATTTGAAATTTGCAAACGCCATTACAAATAGCTAATTCGTGTTTGCACTTCATGCAGGAAGGTGAGCTGCCGAATTTCCAAGCACATCCACCTACCGATGGTCTGTGGAGTGAGTTACTGATTTACTGCACTGATGGCGGCTAAAAAGTCAAAAACGCTTGCAGTTCACCCTGACGAAACTTCATCAGTGTTTGTAGCTCCGGCAATTATTCAAATCAAACCTTGCTCTCATCTCTTGTACTTCAATCATAATAAAAACAATTACATCTAAGAATAACTTTTGGCTTTCAAACAAGATTATGACACCTATTTGATAAAAGTTGAGCCGTCATGGCATAAGTAAACGCAAAGTCAACACGAAAAGAAATCCTTATCACTTCTGCAGTAGTTTGCGAGATTTCAATTTTCGCTGGTGTCTTCGCTGAAATTTAGCCGCTTTTGCAGCAAGTGATCGTACAAAATATTCTTTCGTCACTCCCTTGTCCCGAAACTTTTTATTAGATTTTTCTTTCATATATTTCTGGCAGACGATTCTTCAAAAACACGTTCTAGAGAGCATCAAAGCAATTAGAACTCAATTCATAGTAGAATCCAAAATAACGTATTACAACTCTTTCGTATAGCATTCAAACCTAAATTTGTTTCTTATTTCAAAACCTTGATTACTTGCGTTTCGTCCAGCTTCTTAGGATTGACGAAAGGATCACTGACTTCCATGTAGAAGAATCTTCTGCTCAAGAGTCAAGCGGATTTTTAGAAAGCATCAGCTTTGAATTTGATCACCCTTACAGAGTCCTACATAATCTAAAAAGGTCCCAACTTGCTTTTATCTTTAAGGGTGCCGGTCTCAATCCTATAGGACCTTTACAATCTTGATTACAAGATCATATCTAAAAAGAGCTCTTCAAAAACTAAAATAGTTGCCGTTCACAATCTCAAAGGGCTGCTTCACAAAATCTTATGGGTCCCTTCAAAATCTAAATATGACCCCTTCACGATCTTAAAAAGCCCCGTTCACATTCTCAATAGGACCTGTTCACAATCTCAAAAGGGTCCCTCATGATCTTGAAAGGGCCCTTCACAATCTCAAAAGGGCCCCTCACGATCTCAAAGGGGCCCCTTACGCAGTCTCAAAAGGGCCCCCTCACGATCATAAAGTGTCACTGCACACTCTCAAAAGGCCCCCCGTGATCCCAGAGGGGCCCTTCGCAGTCTCAAAAGGGCCCATCCCGATCTAAAAGAGGCCCTTCACAATCTCAAAAGGGCCCCTCGCGATCCTAAAGGGGGCCCTTCGCAGTCTCAAAAGGGCCCCCTCACGATCATAAAGTGCCACTGCACACTCTCAAAAGGCCCCTCGTGGTCCCAAAGGGGCCCTTCGCAGTCTCAAAAGGGCCCATCCCGATCTAAAAGAGGCCCTTCACAATCTCAAAAGGGCCCCTCGCGATCCTAAAGAGGCCCCTTCGCAGTCTCAAAAGGGCCCCCTCACGATCATAAAGTGCCACTGCACACTCTCAAAAGGCCCCTCGCGATCCTAAAGGGGCCCCTTCGCATTCTCAAAAGGGCCCCCTCACGATCTTAAAAGGCCCTTTCACAAACTTAAAGGGCCCACTCGCAATCTCAAAGGGGCCCCTTCAAAATCTAAAATAGTTCAAAACCCAATTTTTTTCCTTGGCCAAACATCTTCTCACTACTAAGTTTATTCTAAAAAAACCGGAAGAGTGGCAGCCCTGTTTGAGTGGATCACGGTGTACAATCTGCTTTCGATGCACAATTACATCTTCACCATTCTCTCGATGCTGATGCACAGCTTGAGAGAGAAACTTGCGCCTTTGCAATGGGGTTAGATCAGAATGAATATAAATTTCTGAATAGCCAGCAGTTTTCTTCAGTTAAGAGGCTTTACGCAACAGTTCGTATTTTTGACTTGTTTCAATCAGTTGCATACGAATCGGGCGCTTTCGGTTTGATCTGTTAGAATTAAGATTTCCCAGGCAACTGTGATTGACAATGTCTAGATAATCTTAATCTAAATTTATCAAATGCTTTCCGATCTTCAGGTGATCCTCCAGCACTTTCATCAACATCAAATATCACTACATTTCTCTCTCTCCAATAATACCTTCTCCAATAAATCTTCAACATTGAAATAATCACATTTTGTTTTAAGAAGGCTCTTTTCTCTTTTGAGATCATCCACAGGCGGAGACAAGGAGCTAACTGTTGATCTTCAGATATCAATCTCATTCTTCATGGATGAAATCACTTCCTCTTTTGACCTCTGGATCAGGGACTTGAGTTCATTGAACATGCCGTTATTAATGGAGGAAATGGATTCAGAACGGGTTTGTCGGATACTACTAGATGTTGGTAAGTTCTGCATGTCATTCATGCGTTTATCAGATATACAGTATTTGAATGACAAAAGAAAGACAGAAAGGAAGTCACAAAAAGATCAGTTCGGGAATCGTACCGAGGACCCTGTACAACAGTCAGTAATGTACAAAAATGTTCATTGCCACTTTTACAAATCTGTCGCTGTGTAGCTCTTCTAGAGTCAGGGATTGTATCCGAACTCCTAAAGTACCGGAGTGGAGTATCTCAACTCGGATACAAATTCACTGATACAAGAGAAGCTATACAACAAAAGAGCATGAATATGATTAATTGCATTAAATATTTCCATAGTATCATAATAAGATGCCTGTTCTAAGCTATACATGTAAAATCTACACGCCATGTTTGATAGTTTAGATTTAAAGCTGACTAGACTATGCTACCTAACAACATCAACTGATTCTTTTAGAACCGGTGATTCGAATCCATCAACTGCAGTGAAAAGGTTGTTCTTTGGTGGGAACAATGATTGATGCGAGTTCATGGCGCTTTTGACAACAGTAACTTCACCCAGATTTTCACCCTGACATCTGTACCTCACTTACATCAAATTCAAATGAAGGTTTGATCATGTAGTATAGTTCACTCGCTGCTGTGTAGGTTAATCTTTTTCTTTTATTTTCTGTCAGAAATTCTGTGTTTTTCTCGGAAAATTTTAGTCAATGATTTCTGTTCAATACTTGACAGCCTATACAACACCAGAAGGCCTGATGAGCTTTACTAAACAGATAGCTTTATCTAATTCGCTACGTGTCTGTAAAGTATAAGACTAAAAAACACGATTTTAAATTTAAAAAATAGACAAATAAGCTAAGTTTCTGGTAGGCCTTAGAACCTAATGAATCACATTTCACTTTCTTATTTTACAAAATGGATGTCCACACGGACATGCACCAGGATTATTGACCAGAACGGGTTACTGTCGTAAGATCAGATAACATTAATAGAAGAACTGGACAGTGATCATTGTTTGATGATCCACTTGTGTATTATGGCAAGTGGATAACGAATAAAAACAAATATGTTTGAAGATATTAGCAAATAAAAAATATGGTTAACATCATTATGACAACGGCAGTATCTGCAACACGCAGGGGATCGTTATTTTATCAAAATGCTATATCAATGCAAGAGTAGACCTGACAGAAATACCTTTATGTATAGTTCGATAGACTTTTAATGCGTGTTGTGTTCAGAGAAGCAGATAACTTCACTGCCAATCTGAAGCATTATCAAACTTAATTCTCTGAAACCTGATTGTTGCTTTGCAAAAAAGACATGATGTGAATTTCTCAAACATAAGTATTGAAATCGTCGTACTGCGATTCATGATTTAATCAATCTATTGCAATCATCTTGGTGCCAAGTCGTCTGCTGCATGTATGTAGAAGTCTACCATGAGTAACAGATAAACAGTGTGATAATTTGGCTGCAACTGTTTCGGAAATGAAATGTTTCATGCAGTTGGGAACTAGAAGCAGTGTTTAAGCTAGCAACTCCAAATAATATAACTTGCATAAATTCATCAGCTGATCAGAGACACGCTGTTATCGAATTTGTAAATTTCCTCATATAGAGATTCATAGTAGACAAACAATATTTCAATGTTCCCAGCGAATGGCAGAGGCAACGAGAAATCAGCTTTGTCCGGTCCAGTCCTATTGATGTAATTCGATGTCCATGTTTTCGGTCTTTGAATATTACGCTTATTATGCAGTCTTTCCAAGCGACTAGCAGGTCTGCAAAACACTAAATTAAGGAAAAACGCCAAAAAATCCATTTTAATCCGCAGTGAATATTAGGCCTATGCTGCAATTCAAACACCAAAGAAGTTCGATGCATGGGGTCTAAGGATGTCTAACACCACCTGTCAAATTTTATATGCGCTGCCGATTGCCGCTAATGTTAAATGACTTGCTTCATTGCAAAAATCTCATTGATGAAAGCGAATCTCGAAATATGCATGCATTTTACTTGAAGTGAAAAAATGCGCAGATGTTTTTTCATTACCCATCTCAATGCATAGCTGCATACTAATTATGATGATGTTTATTTCATGTATGATTAATGCCTGCAAAGATCATCATCGAGTAGTCAAATCAAGTCAAGTACTCTGTGGTAGAGACGAGATGGTTAATATTGTTTGTTTGGATAAATTTGCTTAGATATAGTTCAAATTGTCGATGTCAGCTGAGAGATAACCATTTTTTGTTAGTTGATATTCAAGATTCGAGAGGTACGTTGCGAAATCAATGTTATTGGTTTAACATTGCTAAAGCAATGAAGAATGGCTTGGTTGACTAATTTTGACAGTTGCTTACTTAAATTCCATGCATGTCATCAAGTGGATAGCCAATGATGTAGACCGTGACCGTTTCCCCGAAAAGCATGTCGATCCAAAGATTTCCTCTGAAGTCGACCAGTTCTTCCGAATTTGACCAGAGGATGACACGCCCATCACGTGCTTGATGTTCACCTCCATACCTAGGATGGTCGCAGAGATACCAGTGGGTAGTTCTACAGCTCCATCGAATGTCCTGTCAGCCTGCCACATGTCCTGTCAAGACAGCTTATGTTTCACTTATATTTAGTCAACATTTTTCACTGCTGCATTCTCTGACGGCGTTCGATGTGAAATGGTCTCATTGATATCATTGTGATTCTCTTCTCCATTGCTCTCTGTGATGTTCGAATTTTACTCTCGACATTTTGTGTAGTTGCCTAAGTCTCAGACACATGTGACGAAAATGATCGATTTTCGAAAATGGGCCATGTTTGCATTTCTGGATTTCATTTGATGTTAAAACTGTCTCAATTATCTTGAAAGCTGCCCTTTCACTCATTCTGCTCGCTTACTCCTTCCAGGAAGCTGTCATCAGGTTTTTTATGATTTGGCTCAAGAACTTGTACTTTCATCGGCCCAAAGGCGTCATAACATTACGATTTCACCATTTGTTTACGGCATGGGCCTAAGTATCGAATCATCATAGGTTCCTGAAAGGTACATGTGTAAAGTAAAGAAATATCAGGCTCTCCCGCTGTTGGTTGACATAGAAGATAAATAGGCGTGACCTTTCAAACAAGTGGCTTACACTTTTTGCTGAACCACTTGCTTGCTGTTCGGCAGGAGTGGGTACGACAGCGTGGCTTTGCTCATAAATAGATTGCATTTGTCCCAGAGCTTTTTAAAGGAATTCTCGCAACATGACCTTTTCCTAAAAAAAGAAAATTTTCCAATTCCTGTAAGTCTCTAGGATCATTTGTTTTACGCAATTGTGAACATCTTGCATCATGGAATAGTATTATGTTTTGTATTGTATTGTTTAGTATTATTTAGTATACATGACAAAAGTAAAAAGCTTCGAATTTCAGTTCGCAATGTTCTGAAAGTCTATATTAAAAACACATTATAGTTAATGAAAATAATTCATTAGTGCAGACAAACAATTTTTTTAAATCATAAACACCATATATTCCCTCTCGTTAAAAGAGGAAGACTCGGGAGAATTGTCACAAACGATAATGCCATATCAGATAAGCGTTATCTGAACAGCATAATTGTTCAATGTTCAATAAAATCAATAATAAACATAATCAGAGTCACGCAATTCACGTCGGTGTCGGGGACCTCTTCTTTGGTACACTGGTTCCTCCACATTGACTCGCCTTGGTCTTCGGACACCACGATTCGCACCTCGTAGACATGTACTTGTAGCACTCGTACCCTCGCTAGGTACATCCGGCAGCTCGCACTCTTCTGGCTCCACGTCACTCTCGCACGACCGATCCTTCGACACATGTTTGACGTGCCACTTCTGACCATTGTTCAGAATCACTGACTTGGAACCAATGATCTTTGACACAAAGAGATTTCGGCTGATTTTGCCAGATCGGGGATGCTTCACACACACCCTCTCACCGATCGGGAAACGTTCTTGAAACCTAACTTTCTTCTGTTTTTGCTTTCTACCTGTATCTATAAAAGAGCTAAGTTTGGTGCGCATTTCGCGACCATGAAGTAACAAACTAGGTGATTGCAATGTAGTAGAATGAGGAGAAGAACGATAGGTATGCAAGAAACATCGTATATGATCAACAACTGGAACCTTCATCAACTGTGCTAATTCTACCTGTTCAGAAAGTGTGCGGTTAAATCTTTCAACAACTGAATTTGATTCAGGATTGTAAAGGGGTGATCGCACATGTGAAATGTTTCTTTCTTTCAGAAAGTCCGAGAACATAGAAGACACAAACTGGCTGCCATTATCAGACAGTAACTCACTAGGCAAACCTTCTCTAGAGAAAACACTTTTCAGAAAATTAATCACCTTATCCGTCGCAACACTGGGGAGAAAACTAACTTCAGGCCATTTGCTGTGAAGATCAACAAGAATGATCGCATATCTCATGTATGCCGGTAAATCGTACATCGGACCTTTGATATCGACTGCTACACGTTGCCAAGGAGATTCTGGAAGGGGCAATCTATCATTTGAAGGAGCAGGACCATTTTTGAATGATTTGCTAGAGCCTTGACAAACACAACAAGCTTTCAATCTTTCTTCTATCGCTTTATCCATAGCTGGCCACCAATACATCGAACGTAATCGTGATTTTGTTCTCTGAATACCCATATGAGATTCATGAGCCAAATCGATCAAATCATTTCTCAAAGACACAGGGACGACAACTCGTAGACCACGTAAAATCTGATGCTTGTGGACTGACAATTCATTTTGGATAAGATAGAAGGGACGTAATTCAGCGGGAATATCTTTCTTATTTGGCCATCTGGTTTCAATGAAATGACGGATTCGCAAGAGGTCTGGACATTGTTCGCAAGAAGCTTCAAAGTTCTGAATCGTGATGGAACTAATTATAACATCATCTGTATCATCTGACAAAAAGTACACCATGTCTTCTACCGGAAATCGAGAACAGTAGTCAGGAATAGTATTGTCACAGCCTCTCTTGTACTGTACATCAAAGTTGAATGCCATCAATCTTGTGGCCCACCTCGCCAAACGCAAACTCATCCTATCAAAACCTTTGCGGGAAAATATCATTCTCAATGGCTCGTGGTCGGTTTCCAATACAAATCGTCTACCAAGTAAGTATGGCCTCCATCTCTCGCATGCCCAGACTAACGCCAAACTCTCTTTCTCTGTAGTAGAGAATTTCCTTTCTGATTCGGACAATCTTCTCGAAGCAAATTCGACAGTGCGCTTTCCATGAATGGGGTCGATGATGGATAAAGTGGCTCCTAAGCCGACATTAGAGGCATCTGTGGAGACAACGACTGGAAGACTAACATCAAATGGTGCTAAAGCTGTACTATTACTAATCAGAGACTTCATCTTGTCAAAAGTGACCTGTGCTTCGTGAGACCATGTAAAATGAGATGAATTCATCAACTCACGTAATGGTTCTACCAAAGTAGAGAAATTTGAAATATGCTTCGCGTAGTACCCAAATGCACCAAGTGTGGTACGCAGTTCACCAAAAGAAGACGGACTAGGAGACTGTACTAAAGCTTTCACCTTCTCACCTGAGGGTTTGATCCCGTGTTGATCAACATCGTGTCCTAAATACGTAATCTTGCTGACACCAAGCAAACACTTCGACTCGTTAAGCTTAACATTGTGTTCTGCCAAACGCTTCAAAACAGCATTCAATCGCTGATTGTGAATGTCAGTTGAAGGACCAGAAACCAACACGTCATCTAGATAGCATGCGACTCCATCAATACCTTTCAAAATGTTTGACATCACTGACTGGAATGCAGAGGGACATGAGGCTAAGCCAAAGGGACATCGCTTAAAGCGGAACAAGCCATCAGGTACTATGAATGTGGTGAGGTCTCTGCTATCCTCGTGTAAAGTAAGTTGCAAGTAAGCTTCAGATAAATCAAGCTTAGAGAAAGTACATGAACCTTTCATCGAACTCATCAGTTCTTCAACTCTTGGTATTGGGTACCCATCAACAATGACATCTTGATTCGCAGCGCGCAAATCAACACAAATTCTCATTTTGCCGTTCGCTTTCTGTACTATAACAAGATTCGATATCCATTCGGAAGCATCTACTCTCTCAATGACATCAGCTGAGAGTAACCTCTGGACTTCATTGCTAACTTGGTCTCGGATAGAAAACGGGATCTGTCTCAAGGACTGTCGTACAGGCTTAACATCAGGGTTAATGCGAACTTTGTGAATATAGCCTTTGATACATCCAAGAACGGTACCATCTGCATGAGAAGCAGGAGTAGAGCATATCGCAGCAGTGCGATCAACGTGAGACGACTGAGTACCGGAACTGAGCTGAGCAACTGAAGCAGACTGAAAAACTGGACTGGACTGAGACAAAGGAACAACGGACTGGCTTGACTGAGCAGTAGAACTTGACTGTGAAATGGAGCTGGCATGCAAAACTGAATTAGACTGGGCGACTGAGCAAGACTGAGGAGATGACAACGACTGAACTGTACGAGGAATATGAAAATCGAAAGCAGAGGACGCAACTGACCCAGTGGTAGGAGTAACAGAGATGACATGAGACGTAGGGGTAGCAGTAGAACTAGGAGATACATGAGACGTAGACAAAACAGGTTGTGAAGAGACATGACTATCACTAACATGACAAATCGATTTGGAATTAGGAGTGAGAAGATCCCAAAGATCTTTCCTGACACTCTGAAAACGTCGGAGCAGATCACGACCAAACAAAACATCTTTGTCCTTAAGTGTCACAACCACAAATGGTACAGTAGAACTTTCTAATCCATCTCGAGAAGTGCAACGTAATTCAATCCTGCCTATGACTTTCACTCTCTCACCAGTATAAGTAAACACTCTCATCGAGCAAGCTTGTAAAGAATCATCAATTTCATCCTGTGAACACAAATCAGCTAATACATGATCTGGAATAATATTAATTCCGCAACCAGTATCGAGTACACCCGTAAGAGCTTTGTCATGAACAACCAACGTAGAGGAAAACTTCTCATCTTTATTTGGATTCCCAAGACTACAAATCGTAATGCAACATACGGTGGAATCATCATTCTGTTCATGTGAGATTTCATTAACTCTGAAGTTCTTTCCTCTCGACTGCCTTCTGTGAAAATTACTCGGGGTGCTTGAACGGTTGTAACCTGGATTTGATTGACTTCTAGGACGGCTGCTACATACCTTAGAAACATGTCCAACCTTTTTGCAGTAGTTGCAAGTCTTGTTCCTTGCAAAACAATTCTCATAAGTAGCTACGTGTTTATCTGAGCCGCATCTGTAACATGTACGTGGTGGTGAGGATCCGGTACCGGTATTAGGCCTACTTGAATTTGGCTTGCGCCACGAATTCCTATTGCCTTCACGGTTAGGCGTGTTTCGTTCGCGTTGCCTAGAGCGGATGTGAAAAGCGTTGTGACTCGAAGAGTTATGAGTTCTAAGAGTTGAACTTTCCTGCGCTACGCGTTCATACTCTTTCGCAATTTCAACTGCCTTTGCAA
The DNA here is from genome assembly GCA_907163375.1 of Prostheceraeus crozeri. NCBI lineage: Eukaryota > Metazoa > Platyhelminthes > Polycladida > Euryleptidae > Prostheceraeus > Prostheceraeus crozeri. The sequence goes on along the minus strand of CAJQUW010004727.1, from coordinate 92,800 downwards.
AAGTCAATTTACTATCATCCTGCAGTAATAGCTTCTCTCTGACCCTATTGTCTTGGACACCGATAATGAGCTGTCCCAACAACGACTCATTAAGCGGATCCTTACTGACCTTGAAATCGCAGCTGGATGCAATCTGACGTAAGTCAGAAGTAAAACTCTCTATACTTTCACCTTGCTTCTGCTTCCTCTCATTGAATTTCAATCTATGAGTCCACTTTGATGTGGTACCAACAAAATAGCTATGCATTGATTTCTTTAAATCAGACAACGTACTGACATCGGAACTGTCAAATGTGTATAAAATCCTTTGTCCTTCTGGACCCAAACAAGAAATCAGTAATGCCCTGCACCTGGGTTCTTCCTTAGAAGCGTCAAGACCCACGGCTAGCAAGTAATTATCGTAAGTCCTAATCCATGTATCCCACGCAATGGGAGGCTCACCAGGAGAATGGAGAAAAGGAGTGGGCGCTGGAACACCCGTAATAACACTGGCCATGTCAACAAAATTCAGAGAAAGAAACTAAGTCTAGCCTAAGTTCTCAAGTAAGCAAAATTTATACACCTAAGGGTTTAAAAATTTATTAATCGAATAGTAAAGCAAAAACAGAAGAACTTAGTAAATAATTTTTGACATCCTCGTCGCCAATATTATGTTTTGTATTGTATTGTTTAGTATTATTTAGTATACATGACAAAAGTAAAAAGCTTCGAATTTCAGTTCGCAATGTTCTGAAAGTCTATATTAAAAACACATTACGGTTAATGAAAATAATTCATTAGTGCAGACAAACAATTTTTTTAAATCATAAACACCATAAATAGCAGTTCAATACAACGTAGAGTTTTGCATGTTGCATGGAGAATGCCCGACAGCCCGTGAATCACCCGGGAATTTTGTCAGGGCCCGGCAATCGCCCTTAAATTTTGGCGAAATAGCCAATTAGCCTTAAATAGCCCGGTAATACCATTTCGTGATTTTTTTTCGTTCTTGATTCTTCATAATTTCTTGATTTCAACCACTATTAGCATGACTATTGTTAAGTCCACTATTTCTAGTAAGGGTCTTCGAATTTTGATTGAATTAATCAAGTAAATATGCACAACATCTGGATGGAATATTCATGACTAAATAAATTTGCTTCATTTCCACATGACAGTCAATGATGCCGGTGTTTATGAGACGATGGTTATGTCGTTGAAGCGTCGCTTATACTGAAATTGCTAAAAGTTTTCCAGTTGAGTAATCCTTGTCTTCCTTAAAATCAATTTAATGGCTATTCACAATACATTGAGGTCGTCAAAGTCGGTCCTAGACACTTAGCTCAAATCAAAGGCCTCCGCCTTAACATCGATAAGACACAAGTAATGTGGTGTGGCATTCGACTGCGAATCGCTGACACTCATTATATACCTATACAAATTGGCGAACAGCAAGCTTGTCCTGTTTCCTGTCTCAAGTATCTAGGTGTGTCAATTGATACAACATTGTCTTTCTCTACCTATTGCGCAGTCACATTAGCCTCCTGTTTTGGTTGTCTCAGACAAATCCGTGCACTGCGAAGGTCTCAGCCTCGCTCCGTGGCGTAGTCACTCATTCTTTCACTTGTTTTCCCCAAGCTAGATAATTGCACATCAATTCTCAGCAGAATTCTAGAGTGCCTCATTTCTCGCCTTCAATCTGTCATCAACACCTCTACACGACCAGTCTTCAACTTTCGCCGATCTGATCACATTTCCTCAAAGTTAGAGCAGCTTCAGTGGCTACCTGTTCGGTCGATGATTGAACTCCGATTAGTTACCATCGTTGCAAAGTGCATGAATGATCAAGCTTTGACTTATCTTCAAGATTTTGTGACTCCAGTGTCGATCCCAACAGATCGCGTCTCCGTTCTGCGAACTCGCAGCTCTTCATTATCCCGCGCACGAAGCTAGTGTCTTCCGGTAGAAAGGTTTTCTTGTCAAGTTCTCCTCTTGCCTGGAACAACTTGCATGCCGAATTTAGATTGCCACACTCCCTTCGTCATTTTAAGTGTACAGTCAAAACCTTCTATCATGAAAGATCACTGTGACATTGCTTTGCTTCTTTTCATTGTTTCCTTATATCATATGTTAATGCATCCTTGTAAATGGTCTTGAAGTGAATTGCTCACATAGCGCCATTTAAATAAAGTTCGTGATTATTAAATACATACTAAAAAAGTCATATCTAAATGATAGTTTATCTTACGTTATCAATTTCAATTAGTTGAAAGATATTTACAAAAGCACAAGCTTTTGAGGAATAAAAAATCTATGGAAGAATCGCGCACTATACCAGAAACGCGAAAAATAAGTCAATAACTACCATTCTAGGTAACTTATCAAGTAAATTTTGCTAGCCTTCCATGCTAGCGTGGGAAAAAAGGCCCAGCTATCTTTGACCTGTTTTGCCAGTTAACCGCGACATACATGTATGTATTTCCAACAAAGTGTACCACATTACTAATCAACTAAGAATATGCCTATTAGAAAGAAGATCCGAAATATACGATATGAAAGTCTATTGGACTATAAATTTAGGGATATGAAGATCTCTCCCAGTTCGCTTTTCCTGCTCAGCAGAGATCCTTGAGCTTTCTTGCATTTCAAAAAAAAATGTTTGAATATCTGAGAATTACTATTTTTCGTAGCCTGTCATCAATGTCAAACACCGCCGCACATTTGCAGGAGGAAAACTGAGTGACTTAATGGATTATATGGATTTGTTGATGTCAATTACTATAACTTTGAGAAGATAGCTAATTTATTTTAAGAGTCGAATGGGATGACATGGCAGCCTTTCGATTTTTGCGCTTTAGCGATTTCTGGTAGCGAGATGAAAGAAAATCAATCCAGAAGAGTCTTTCAGCAAATATTAGGATCCATCACTCACGATCATATTCAGTATTATTATCTAATTGGACCATAGCAAAATGTGAGGCCTAGATTTCTCATTCATGCCTATTGAAGAAAGGGCCTCAGTTGCGTACCCAGAAATTTTTCTAGAAGGGGTGGGACTCTTGCCTTCTCGAGTACTGCCGGCTAGAAATTCATCAAAATATGCAGGAGTGTAACAAGAATTTTCTAAAAATTGCACGAAATTTGAAAATATTGAACTCGGGGAATGAGGTGGCGAGCTCAGATGCCCCCACCTTAAAGACGCTAATGATGTGCCTTGATTTCATTCCAGTAGGTTCTCAATCGTAGCTTTATATCTTAGGAAAACGCACTATCTGATTGCTTCCTCTTTTCACTTAGATGCATTGCTGTACAGACTGAATGACATTTATATGACATTATATTTCAAATTACATTTTGTGTGGCTTCAAATCTTGAGAAACTAGGAAATAACATAGATAGGCCTACTGGCAAATATGAGCTGGCTGTGGTAAAATTGAGCTAGTTACTTCTGGTTGATATTTTATTGACAGCTCAGCTCAACCAAACTGCCACATTCTGGCGCACATCGTTTCCCAGATAAAACAGGTCTACCACTGAATATGTACGTGGGCACAAAAAGTAATTTGGTGTAATAAAATTGTTCATGTTGTGTGCGAAATTCTAGATACGACGTCATTTCCAAGGTCGGTATTCAATTTCGAACTTAGATGTGTTATTGAACCTGTGAAATGCTGACAGTGGACCAAGAAAGTACATTGCATGTGATCTACCCGGGCGAAAGACTTTCTGACTTCAAGGAGAATATTTACAACAATCCAGGTAGTAGCACTAGACTTTAGCAAATAGTTAAAAGTTTTGGATAGCACAATGTACTCAATGTATACTTCAATCCCCATTGACGACGCCGTATAAGCAGTGATCAATAAGCTCAAGGACCGAAATGTTCCTCATATTGAAGGTCTTTACAATCATCTTTAGAGACCGCTTCATCAATCGTTGCACAACGGAAAGCCGAGATTTTTTTCGGTAGTCAATCAAATATGATTGCGAAATCGACTAGAAGTTGTAGCTTGCATCGTGCGGCAATGATGCTTGTCTGCTTAATGAAGGATCCGACCGCACACATGATAAATTAATCAATGTTATTTACAACACTAAGAATTTCTCCTTGGGATGTCCGTGAATAGAGTCAAACAATATTCAAGACCTGAACAAATTTCTACGTAATGCATTTCTTTGTTGCCATGATGCTATCTACTTACAAATAAAAGGTTTCTATTTTCATTGAAACAATAAAAAACAATGCTCTTCAAAATATAAGCCAACTATCTTTGTTCAAGCGGTATGCTGATGCCTTGTTCGCTTTAATAAGTAGTGAAGAACAAGCTTTAGACTTTTTGCAAGTCCTGAATGTGCAACATCTTGATACAAAATTCGAAATTCGCGCGTTTTCAGGGTTCGTATGGTTCTTCTGTGGAAAATCTTAGAAATCGAATAATTTTCATTCTTGAATTCACAAACAAAAACGTTTGGAATTTTGATGAAAGATATTGAAATTTTTTGATTTGTAATCCTTTTTCTGTCACTGCGTAACTATTGATTGTAGTTGAGCTGATGCAATGTACTGATTGCTACTAAAGGCTAGATAAGCAACCATGAGTCTAAAAGATTTGTAGAAATTTTTGATCTGTATTTCAAAACATGTACTATACTGTGAAAAAGTTTGGAAACACCTTCATGTAAACTTACTTTTTTCGATGTTCTCTAAAAATAGCTTATAGAATCTGTTAAATGCAAGCTCACTGGTAATCTATGTCAAAAGACATTTTCCAGAATGATTTCTGAATATATTGCAATCTGTACAACTGTTTTCAAGTGTTTGTGATTCAATATTTTGTATGCCTTCCATTATTTTTTAAACAAGCAGAAATACGATGTGGCATTGATTCGATCAAAGCTCAACAGTAGTCGGAATCAGTTTCTTCAAACCATGCACGTCTAACGCTATCGACAAGCTCACTATACGAATAGCAACTTTTCTTCGCGACGTAACTCTTCAGTTGAATCCAACAATGTTCAATCGGATTAAGATCCGGTGAGTTTCCGGGCCATTTTTCTAACCATTGAAAATTGGAGGAGGCAATCCAATCACGAACAAGTTTAGCGGAGTAGCAGGGAGCGCCGTCCTTTTCCGAAAGGCAAAAGACTCAAAGCTTCCGACTATCTTAAAATTATACAGGAAAAAGTCCCCTACTTCATGTCAATTGGAAATACAAGTATTCTTCAACAGGACGGCGCTTCCTGCTACTCCGCTAAACTTGTTCGTGATTGGATTGCCTCCTCCAATTTTCAATGGTTAGAAAAATGGCCCGGAAACTCACCGGATCTTAATCCGATTGAACATTGTTGGATTCAACTGAAGAGTTACGTCGCGAAGAAAAGTTGCTATTCGTATAGTGAGCTTGTTGATAGCGTTAGACGTGCATGGTTTGAAGACACTGATTCCGACTACTGTCGAGCTTTGATCGAATCAATGCCACATCGTATTTCTGCTTGTTTAAAAAATAATGGAAGGCATACAAAATATTGAATCACAAACACTTGAAACAGTTATACAGATTGCAATATATTCAGAAATCATTCTGGAAAATGTCTTTTGACATAGATTACCAGTGAGCTTGCATTTAACAGATTCTATAAGGTGTTTCCAAACTTTTTCACAGTATAGTATACTGTTAAAATATGCATGTACATGTACTTTGTATATGATACGTTCATTTATCATAGTATCTTGTTTTTATGAAAATCGTAAATCCTCTCTGTTTCTACCTATATGTTATCAAGGCAGAGTCTGACGGATATTGACATTATTGTATTTTAGATAAAGATTAAAATGTCACCAGAAATAATTTTTGATGACTTTATGAAGATTTTATTAGAAATTTGTTTTCATAGACGACTAAACTTATTTTTAGCAGAGCAAGGGCGACAGGATTGTCTAACAGATATCTAATGTTTTTTACTTATTTTGTAGCCTGTAAATCATATCGAAGGAACAATCAAAAGGGCTAGGAGCTTCAACTACATTCGAAGTTCACTGAAAAATAGTAGTCCTGCTAAGTGGGTAGTGCAGATAGACAATTCGCTTTAGTTGCTTAATTTTTCAAATATTCCATCAACCCTGTTGCAAATGATACTTTACTGCTTTAGGAGAGGGCTGTAATTTTACTGTTCTAATTCTTCGACTCAGCCCTCAGATTGATTCTGATTAAAGATGCCATTTTGTCTACTGATGGTCCCATGAGCAGCTAATTGCTGGGTGGCCAATTAAGTCAATCGCATGCTTGAAGTGAATTACTCAATTGTAAAAATGCGTTAGAAAAGAGTTGAGGAATCCGCTACGGACACTCATGTGGTGGTCAAATGAAGGTTTGTATCACTTCTGAACACCATGATTTGCCGTCATATAAGCAGTGTGGAAGCGGAAGCGAATGCCCGACGATCGCTTCCGCTTCCGAAAGTATCATGATACTAAGACTATTTGAGACGAGTAGGATGTCAAAGTTTTATCATCATCTAAAATCTCTCCCTAAAACTATGCTAAGAGCCATTCTAGGCAAGACAAGGGATGAGGCAAACATGATGACATTTGTACTAACAGCATACATTCAAAATAAACTTAACCTAGACTCGAAGAACAAAAATGTAAAAGAACGAGCAACCATGATCATCCCGTTCGAATCTCAGACAATAGACTCACTCAATCTCATGTCTATATTCTGCGATCACAGTGTGTGCAAGCTAATTCCAAGCACAATTCAAGAACGTTATCCACCGAAAATATTCTATAAATTAGATAAACCCACTGCATTGAAGTTTTGCAATTATGGGCGTTTTTTGAATGACCTAAAGTTTCAGGATGTGATGCACATCATGAACAATCCATGCTCATGTAGCAAGAGGCAATCTTTTGTTTACCCACATTATGGTCACGTAATAACGGGCGATCTGGCTACTGTGGATGATGAAGACTTACGTCAACTCTTCAGTTTTGGTACCAAACACAGAATCCCCAAAAGCCTTAGTTGGAGTGCCATAACAACTCAAATTAGTAATTCATTAGATGAGCATATTACAAAAATAAGTAAGAAAGAGAAGCTTGAGGCTACTTTATTCTCAGCGTGGAAATCAAGAATCATGGCACTGATTAAAGATCGAATATATCTTGCCAAGAAATCCTCGAATAGATTTCGCGCACACAGTAATCGACATAAGATTAATGTCAAAATGGGTAAAAATCTGAAAAAATTGCAGAATGACGTCATAATTACGCCAGTTGATAAAGCATCTAATAATTATGCCTCCATTTGCAAAAAGTTTTATCTCCAAATTCTCTTAGCCGAGTTGGGAATTGATATTTCCACGTCGAACATATCGGGTAATGATACCTATGGTGCAGAGCAAATTTTAGCGCAGAATGTAATTGAGCAACACACAACAATTATGAAAAGCGAGTTTAAACTATCTGTCTGTGAAAAAGACAGAAAATTACCAAAATTATATTGGATTCCAAAATTTCACAAAACTCCATGCAAATTTAGATTCATAGCAGGAGCACGACAATGCACATCGAAAAAGCTTTCCATCAAAGTAAATTCAGCCTTAAGTATTTTGCGTGACAATTTTCAGAGATATTGTATGGCAATTAAGAGAAACAGCGGTTTCGATTGCTTCTGGAGTATAAAGTCCACACAAGAATTTCTACACAGATTAAATTCGACACAAGTTCATTCATTGTAAGTTTTCGATTTTTCAACCTTATATGCGAATCTTGATCAAAAATTGATTGAAGATCACATATTCGCTATTATGGATTTGGTGTTTAATTCCTCAAATAGAAAATTTATTTGCATTGGATATGATAAGTCATTTTGCTCAATGAAAAAATATAGTGGTTATCACTGTTTTGATAAACAGAAGTTAAAGGAAGCCATACATTTCCTATTATCACGGACCTACGTCACATTCGGTAATTTAGTTTTCAGGCAGATTAAAGGCATTCCAATGGGAGGAAATTCTAGTCCACTCCTAGCTGACCTATTCCTCTTACACTGCGAATATGTTTTTATGCAAAATTTGATAAAAACTAAGAAATATCATTTAGCACGCTTGTTATCACCTACATCAAGATACATAGACGATATATGTGTTGTCAATTATAGACACTTTAATTCGTTGATTCAGAGAATTTATCCACCTGACTTGTTGGCGGAGAGAAATGGTGATAACAATAAAGAGGTAGTTTACCTTGATGTGAAAATACAAATCTCACAGAACAGCTTGAGAACTTCAGTATATCACAAGGTAGATGACTTCTCTTTCTCTGTGGTGCAACTGACTTTTCCGGAGAGCATGATCCCATTACAGATGGCCCTTCATGTATTCGCGTCGCAGGTAGTCAGATATTGTAGAATATGCTCGAAGTTACAAGACGCTGTACACAAAACTAACAAGACACTAAATATCATGAAATCTAGAGGTTATTCTCAGCATGACTTGATGAGTTACACAGAAAAGGCTCTCACAAGGCATAATGAATCGCTTTACAAATATGGTCTTTTCTCGGCTCGACAATTCACTTCACTCTGTGAATTTCAATGAGGCACGCGACCAACAAACGACTCACATTTTCCTTAATGCCTTCCTGCATAGGTGAATAAACGACTAACAATGACTTGTAGCCATCATATGGGGGGTGGGCGGTGAAGAGTGAATACAGAGCGCTTAGCGTGGCTTACGGGAGATGAGAGAGCTCCCATTCTTAAGTCTTGATGTATGAGGCGAAGTTTGTGTAAAGGCGGATTACATATTTATCACACAGCGATTACATCTTTATGGGATTCAAGGATGAACAGGATCTGTTTACTTGTGGGAATCGAAAAGGCAAAGATTGATGTACAGGATTTGTTTACATGTGCGGATTGCAAAAAGCATACTGTATTTATTGATGGGATGAATTTAATGACAGGATCAGTTTACATGTGGGAAACGCAACAATTGAATGACGTCTGATTTATCTTTGTGACATATCTTTCAAGACATATCATTACCTATTCAGTATTTTGTCAGCCACTATGTGTGGGACTCCGCTCGTCTGGGTTTGAGTGTTCAGGTTAGGGGTCGAAACACAACTAGACGAGTACCTGCTGATGACTGACGAACTGCAGTATTATGTTTCATATCCCTTAATCGGTAGCTGAAGTAGTGGTACATGTATTGTAATTCAAATGAAGAAATGTGGAATTACATGAAGTACTATAGACGGATGAAGAAACTGGTGATAACAAATTCAAGTGAAGAAATAGTATTTTCCATGTGTAGTCTTAGGTATAGTGTGTATAGTTTCATTGCTTTCAGTGTAGTAGAGTGTCATTGTAGTTCTATTGTTTACCTCCATTATCCACTTTCCACTTATCCACTCTTACCATTATCCACTTTGTGTAGTGCCAGATATAGTTCACTTGTAATCGGTGTAGTAGCATCGTTGTATTTCCATATTTTACCTCCACTTTTCCTATTTTTATTCATCGGTTTCCTGTTGTTTTATAATATCCATTTTTAATTTCCTTAACCTATGGTGACCATTGTCTTATTCTATTTCTACTAACAGCATTTGTAGTCGGTACAGTATATTAGACGTCTGTTTTGAACGTGTATACGGCAGTGTTTGGAATCTATGGTATTAGTATATTAACAGCAAGAATGAGTAGTATTACAAGTCTTAAGATTTCCATTTTTACCAGATATTGGGACAAAGCTGATCAATTTTAATTCGTTGCCACGAGAAAGCTACATTGAGTTCTTTTGAGAAATGATTAATCCAATGGTTACAGTAGCATTGCCTTTGTACACTTGCGGATTGGAGAACGCCATCAGTCCTCATTAGGACTACTTTGACTAATAATTTAAATTAGTGAGCATTATATTCTATTATAAATGGCTACTGGGATGACTTTCATCATCGTATGAGAATGATACTAATGACTGACCAAATTTGCGTGTCAGGGCGAGGCGAGGCACCTCTGACCTTAAGTCCACCTCTGACTTTTGACCGTTAGTCTTGATATGAGTTAAGTAATGGTTGTCATATTCAGTGCTTACCCTATTACACCTAATTACAAATTGGCACCTGTATTACTAAATGTAGTTACTTATAATTTTCTCATGATGAAAGCGAAGGTGTTTTATCTCAGAATAATGGCATTCGAAATCAGAAAACCTCAGTATCATCTTATTAATGACAACTTCACATAATACAGATTGGTGTGTCTTAAGGTAATTTCATGGTAGCATTCTCAAACACTCTCTTCGTCGTTTAATATTTTTAGAATGTTGACCACTGCCTTGCTTTGTAGAGCATTTCGTAAACATCCAAAACCCAATAAACAGCCAGTTGTCCATAGAAACAGCCGTCTTTTCTGGCTCTTTATTTCAATCACTGTTGATCTACAAGTGCCAAATGTACTGAATTTGCAATAAAAACACTAGACTAAGGACAAAATAATAATGACAACTTGACTTAATGACACTGACAGCATGACTGATGTAAAGGGTCACATGTTGTCAGTGTGTAAAAAAAGGGCCTGCTTTGTTCACGATTGATATTGTCTTGTGCAGAATGTGGACGCTAAGAATGTCCAGGTCAAAGTTTTGATGCATGGAAATGCAGATAATTAGTTCAGATTTCTGCATTCTTGTTTTGACGTCTGGCATCACTCGATCTTCAAAATCAATGCGTCATCAATATGCACGGGATCAAGCTTTCAATTTTATTTGGAAATTATTCATTATTATCACTGATTAATTTTACTTTTAAGATGATATGCTGATAAGTTGCGGTATACCATGCAGCTGCAGAAACGGGTGTCATGTGATCAAAATAACTAAGCACGCCCGATAGTAATTATTGATTTATGAAAAGCCGAAAAAGCTGCGCAACACATAACTTTCTAAGCTTATGTCAAACACGCATAACGTGCGTGTAGGTAGATGCACTACTCTACACGCTATTTTCTATGACTTAATATGTATGTGTGATATCCCCTAGTTTTGTCATTTGTGACTGATGTGCATGTTGATACTGAACTATTTGTTTGTATGCGTCGTAATTTGAGCAATGTAGCTCACTGGTAAATAAGATGATAAACGAAACTATTAAAGGATACTTGTGTTTTAGATGTGTATTTATACATATAAGTGAGATGGAATGGAGGAGTAGATGGTGTAAATTAAAAATTGAATAGACCATCAGTTCAATCAGAAATAATTTATTATTCTGGTCTATTAAATTTTTAATTAATTTATATATATATATATATATATATATATATATATATATATATATATATATGTATATATATGTATATATAAAAAGTATAAAAAAGTGAAACAAAAATGGCAAATGATGAAGATAAATCCAAAAACTTGGAAAGTCAAGGAAAAGACTTAAGTGTATGCCCGACCGGTTTCACTTGTAAACCAAGCTTCTCAAGGGCGTTCAATTTAATGAAATCATTGCACAATTCAAAAAAATAAGATATCAGGCGGAGTCAATATCATAGCTGCAGTAAGATAGTCAACTTCTATGGATCACGATTGATCAGTGGTTTCAAGATGTCTATACACTGCCTTTCTTTACTCTGTAGCATCTGTCACAGTTAGCTGGAAGTTTCGAGATGGGAACTATGTTAAAAGGTGGGTCATAATTTTGGAACACACATGAATGTGATGACTAACATGCAAAACATGATATTTTTCATCCTTTACATGTTGCCGATGAACTCTGGTCCTGGCCCGTAGAGTGTCTCCCGTTTGACCAACATATAGAGCACGGCAACCCCTGCATACCATGACATAGATTACCATCAAGATATCTGCTGTCTGAGATGTAAGTAGATATCATCGACATCGATATGACGATTAATAGAGGAGTCTGATGAATGCGCTGAACTGGTTAAACCAAAGAGACAGGCACCTGAAATGGAGAGGAGAGATGTAATCTACAGAATTCCTTGCTCTAACTGTAGATATGATTACATTGGAAACACTAATAGACAGCTATCCACGCGTATACATGAACATCAGCTCGCAGTTAAGAGAATTGATCCGCGCTCTCAGATAGCAACACACTCGGCTGAAAGTAGACACGTCTTCGATTGGAAGGGATCCAAACCGCTGAATTCCTGCAGCCATAAAAGAGGTCGAGAATTCATGGAGGCATGGTATTCATCAGACTCCTCTATTAATCGTCATATCGATGTCGATGATATCTACTTACATCTCAGACAGCAGATATCTTGATTTTGAACTTCCATCATTTCTCATGAGAATGTGAATTCTCATGGTGGCTTCATGAGAAATTTTTCGTCGGAGTTGGCTCCACTTAGCGAGTTGTTGCAAAAGCAGACAGAATTTCACTGGTCGGACCGCCAGCAGAGAGCTTTCGAGAAGTCGAAAAGAATGATTGAATCCCCGCAACTGCTTGTTTTCTACGATCCAAACAAACCGCTGGTCCTCACCATCAATTCATCTTCGTATGGGTTAGGCGCTGTCCTGTCACACGTGATATATTGAACGACCTATATATTGTGCCTCAAGAACGCTCCCGCCTTCAGAGAAAGACTATTCTCAGCTTGAGGAGTCACTTTCTGTAGTTTTCGGAGTTAAAAGATTTCATCAATTCCTTTATGGAAGACATTTCTCAATTCGAAACTATCACCGTCCTTTGGAGGGTTTGTTAGGTGAAAGAAAGGCATGCCAGTTATGACTTCAGGCAGAATTCGAAGGTTGGCTTTGACCTTGTCAGCTTATGACTATGAAAAAAAACAAAATATTAAAAATATAAATATTCCGATACAAAAAGGGCAATGATATTCTCTGGGCTGACGCTTTTAGCCGATTTCCACTTTCTGCTTATAGCCCCAAGCCCAAAATACGTGTTGAGCATGTTCATTCTTTTGAGTTTCTGAGTGGATCTGAGCCGTTGAATGTGCATCAGATTGAGTCTAAAACTCTATCTGAACCTATCTTATCTAAGGTGATGTCCTATGTCCGCGCTGGTCTGTGGACAGAAACCATTGATGACGTTATTCGACCTTATCACCGAAGGAATAAGTTGTCATGTGAACAAGGTTGTCTTTTATGGGGTTGTAGTTGCAGTACCTCGATCACTGCGTGCGTTCTCGTGCAATCGAGATGCTTCATGAAAGCCATCCAGGAATTGTTAAGATGAAAGCTATCGCTTGTTGTTACATGTACTGGCCTAAGATTGACAAGGACTTAGAAAATGCGGTTCACACGTGTTCCCCATGTCAACAGACGCAGGACTGACCTGCTAGAATGCCTCCCATAATTGGCCTACACCTGACAGATCGTGGTCTACGATTCATGCCGATTACCTGTGTCCATTGAAGGTTGGGAAGATGGTCTTAGTACTGCTTGATGGTTATTCGCGATACATTGATGTCTTTGTATGCAGTTCACCGAAAAGTGAGGTAACAATCAACAAGTTCATGCTTTCCTTTTCCACTTACGGCCTGTGTGACATCTTGATCACTGACAAAATATTCCATGTTTTTCCAGTGCTGAATTTGAAAATTTTTCTAGAATGTGGGGCATCAGACATGTGAAAACGGCTCCATGTCATCCTGCTTCTAAGGATTGGCAGAGAAAGCAGTCCATATCGTGAAGAAAGGAATCTTCAAGATGCAAGGACATTTTGAGACCAAGTTGATCCGATTTCTTTTCAAGTACCGTGATGCTCCACGACTAATCAGACTCCGGCGAAGCTGTTGTTCAACAGGCAACCACTAACTACACTTGATCGTATACGTCCGAGTTTGAGAAGTAGGTTTGAGGAGGTTCGTGATAGACAGAGGTTGCATCATGATAAGTGTGCTATTGAGAAAAGTTTTAAGGTTAATGATGAAGTTTTTGTCATGAATTATGGCAGAGGTGAGAAGTGGATTCCCGGTAGGATCGTTGAGGCATATAGCCCAGTTACGTTCAGGGTACAGTTAGATTCAGGAATTGAGGTGAAGAAACATGTGGAACAGATGAGAAGTCGTGATGTGGGAGATACGTTGAGCAGCCGTGAAGGTAGTGAACCACTAGACTAGAAGTAGAACCAGACGAAGATAAGAGCGAGTATTTCCCTATTTCAAGCTCCATTTGGAGTGAAGTCGACCATCCAGAGTTCCAGCGAGGTGTGCCATCGGAGTGCGGGCAGGTGGATAAGTCTGCTTATGCGACGGACGCGGCGACTTCGAGGACTAACGCTAGTGTTGTGACTCCTATGCTGAAGACAAGCAAATCCCCAAGAAGCGAGCAGAAGAGAAGTAGCAGCGAACAAAGTGGTGGTGTACCATCGTGCCTACGCAGATCGGACAGGACAAGGAAGCCACCATTGAGACTGGACCTTTAAGGGGGAGATGTGATATCCCTTAGTTTGTAATTTGTGACTGATTTTACATGTTCATGCTGAATTATTTGTTTGTATGCGTCGTAATTTGAGCAATATAGTTCACCGGTAAATGAGATAATAAACGAAACTACATGCGCAGATACTTGTGTTTTATATGTGTGTATATATATCAAAATTAGATATATTATAGTATATTGTTTGAAGATCGAACTATGTAAATAATATGCTCTTGACGATCGCAGTGGATGCAATTCAGTCAGTTTTGACCATAGCAGTGGATGCAATTCAGTCAGTCATTAATTGACTTTTAGCAAGCTCACTCATCACTTGAACGTCCGTCTTCGAGGCTACGCTAAGTTGGATGGTCATTTCCCCATGGGAACTTCCACATCGTTGGGGTTGACGCATGTCTTCCTTCTCAGTGCGGAGCCAGGTCTTTCCTTCAGATAAACAAGCAGCTTCTGAAATCCAGAGATCCAGTCATATATTTCCCGCTTTCTAAGTTCAGTATTATGAGTGCAATTTCAAATCAGATCCCATTCTTTGAATCAAGATTTAAAATGCTAGATTCGATGTCAAATTCTGAAAACTGAGTCACTTTATTATCTCGAAACAATATCATGTTGTGTGATCTCTTTTGGACTCATGCATGCGAAATGTCAAGCATCATATGGCAGCACAACAAAAATTAATGGTAGCACATTTCCCTCATCACGCGGCTTTGTGTGCACGGGGATTTGAATGAGCCACTCCGCGTTCGGTGTGAATGACCAGTCAGCGCTCTAAAGACTGAATCTGAAGTTCTTGATGAATTCAATTCACAACTTGGTAATCATAGCAATAAATTGGAAAACAATTGATGTCTATTTGCATCAGTCCGTCAAGTTTTCTTAGATGGATTGGTTTACCATTGTATCTTAAAGTTCGATTCAGAGTAATTATATTTTGATTTTAATCGCTTCGATTATTCGAACTTCTGGATTATTGGCATTCTATTTCGAGACAATCATCTACTTCATTGCTACATGTGTTATCTTTGAGATCTTTGGGTTGATTCTGATACTGTGGAAAGTTCGAATTATAGAAGCTATTAAAATCACAAAATACCTTCCCTGAACGAACTTCAGGATAGAATGGCAAATCGCTCTATGTAAGAATATTTGACTGACAGTAATAATATACATGGCCATCGGATTGTTTTTATTTTTAAATTCAATTTTCATGTGTCAAGTGCTATAAGAAGACATCAGGCAGTTTTATCTTTTTTTTAAACATCATTGTTAAGGAGGTAGATTGAATGTACATTTGTATCTGCTGGAAGCTCTATTAATTGAGGAGAAGCTATCAGACTTGTATGTTCTTTCTGCTCCTTATAAGTTACGACGCGCGGCTATACCAGCAAGTTGAATTGGGGTAGCCCTCATACAGTGAGATCAGTGGCAACTCCTTAGGCGGGCGAAGTCAAACCATCGACCTTCTGCACCGAGGCGCGGCCTCTTGCCAATTAGGCTATCCTATCACGTGCGCGCGTGCAAATGAATCCTTTACCATGGTGACATACATGTAGGTCTATTTAATGATTTATGCATTGTCTTAAGTCTGTAGCTTTGCCAGCATCAAAACTCTACGATGTGTTGTGTTTTCCTCCACCTAAATTTGAATTGATACCTACGCGTGGTATGATTTCACGCGTGAGTGTCCCATTTATTGCATCGGCAAAATACATTTGGTCAATTTATTCATTCTCACTGTTTTTTAATCTATAAAGTTAATTTTTCAATCAGAAGACGGTTTTCTGGAATAGGCTTTCTGGAATCAATACACTGTTCGAGGATAGTTTCCGATAGTTGGAATTGGACATCTTGGTTGGATATTCAGTGTTTGTAAGTAGGCTTGCAAAGAGCCTTTGTTTTAGTTTCTTTTTGAATGCTATTTCTATTTTTACAACTGATGAGAATTGCAGCAGTTCATACGGCAATTTTGCATTAACCCATTATTGCCTGGGAATTAATTTTTGTAGATTTAATTATTTTTGAACATTATTAACCCCAACAACATGAAAAACTACTATCATTTCCCTTAGAAACGTTTTCATAAACAATCAGATCGATTCTTAGGATTGGGTCGTTTTCGACCCACTCGGAACAAATAACCCTAAAAATGTTTACTATCAAAATTCAACAAATAATCAAAAAAACAGTTTATCAAGAATATACAAACCAAAATAGACAATTTACAGCAGTTTCTGTGGCAAAAATATACACAATTATCAATGTAGTTTGCTATAAAAGTTCCGGTACATACGTGCAAGTTGCGTACTTCGACTAATTTTGACTTATCTGACTGCAGATAAATGAAACAAGTACAAGTGCATACATATATATATATATATATATATATATATATATATATATATATATATATATATATATATATATATATATATATAAATAGTAAAATTAGGTCAAATGCAAATGCTATAAATAATACAAAACATAAACCTACGGAGAATCAAAACTCAAAATTAACTTAAACGCCAATCGATTTCTGCCGTCTACGACGGCTTCTCAAGGCAAACTGATGTATTGTAACCAAATACAAAATATTGAAATCAATGATATCAAAGCTAACTATAGCTTGATATTGAAATCAAAGCTAACTATAGCTTTGATATAATTGATTTCAATATTTTGTATTTGGTTACAATACATCAGTTTGCCTGATGATATCAAAGCTAACTATAGCTTGATATTGAAATCAAAGCTAACTATAGCTTTGATATAATTGATTTCAATATTTTGTATTTGGTTATAATACATCAGTTTGCCTTGAGAAGCCGTCGTAGACGGCAGAAATCGATTGGCGTTTAAGTTAATTTTGAGTTTTGATTCTCCGTAGGTTTATGTTTTGTATTATATGTTTTGTATATATATATACAGGGTGTCCGTAAAGTCGCTTGACTTTCAAATTGAATATCTACATGAGAAAGCAAAACTTTTTTATCACAAGCCATGTTATATTGCGCAACATAAAGGGGAATTTACGAATCTAACAGTAAGAAGCCAATATTTGATGATTAAAATGTTCAAATCAAGTGTTCGAAATGATTGCCATCGCAATCAATCACTGCAGTCAATCGCCGAATAATATCGAAAACACCAGCGGCAAATTCTTCGCGTGTGACTTCATTGCAGATATCAGTGATCTTCTCACTCAGTTGGTCCAGGCTTTGTGGCTTACCATGATGGTATATCTTCGCTTTCATCCATCCCCAGAACCAAAAGTCGAGAGGATTCAAATCAGGTGAACGTGGAGGCCACTCTCGGTCACATTCTCGCGATCACCAAATGTCTGGACGAGGAAGTTTCGTACCTTTGTTGCAAAGTGGGGTGGGGCACCATCTTGCATCAATATACAGGAGGAAAATTTCCGCTTTTGCGCAAGTTGAGAACGCACGTGCTCCTTAAGCATCTGGAGATGGGAATCAGCTGTCACTGTGCTGGAGAAGAAAAAAGGTCGTAGTCCAAACTTAGCAGAAAATCCCATCCAGACACATAACTTAGGCGAATGAAGGGATTTTTAGATGCATGTTGATGGCTTAACATCTGACCAGATACGGCAATTGTGCGTGTTGTCCCATCGAGTGAAAAATGCGCCTCGTTAGACCAGACAATGTCATCGATTACATTCTGATTGTCGAGAAGCCATCTCGCAAACTCTAAGCGACTTGGCTTGTCGCCGGCTCAAGTGCTTGCACGACTTGTAATTTGTACGGGTAAAGTTTTAGTTCATGCCGAAGGATTTTATGGACACTAGTCTTTGAAATGATACCAACCTCTTCAGCCACTTTGCGAACTGACGTGACTCCTAGCTTTGATTTTGAACTAGTCTCCTCGACGACGCGATTCACAGTTGCAATTGTCATGTCATCCATTGTAGGACGGCCACTGAGAGGTTTATCATGAACGCTGCCAGTTTCTTCAAATTTTTTGATGATATTTGCAATCGATGTTGTTGTAAAAGGATCTTTGTGAATGCGTCCTTGAGTCTTAAACATTCGAATGGCAGCTGTAGCACTTCTATTGCATGTATGGAAGCACTGAACTATCTCCATCCGCGTCTGAAGATCCATTGTTAATAAGATAGGCAGCGATCGTACCACTTCACATTGAGATTTCGAACATAGCATGACACACGCGTCTTTGTCATTGGTTAGCGAAAACATAAAGTCATAGATATGGGATATGGCAATTCTATGCCATGAATGCTGATTAATTTGACGTTCTCAATTGAAGATGATACGATATGAATCAATCAATGACTAAGCATGTCGTCATGGCTGGTGATGAAAGTTTCATAGTATTGAATAGGGGAAAATAGGGGAATGGCCCTAGGTAAGGTTAATTGATATAATTAACAGCACAGCTAATTGACTTAAACATTTTCTGAAACTGAAATGAATTCACCAAAGCTTAAGAACTATAATTGGCCATATAATATTCATTACAAAAATGACTGCATACAGAACGTAAAATTTAAGCAGTTAAATAATAGAATATTCATTTCTTATTGCTAGATTCGTAAATTCCCCTTCATGTTCCGTAATATAACAGGGTTTCTGACGTAAACGTTTATTGTTTACTCATGTAGATATTCAATTTAAAATTCAAGCGACTTCACGGACACCTTGTATATATATATATATATATATATATATATATATATATATATATATATATATAGAAAAATGGTTTATAAAGTATGATAGCTTACGAAGCAATCCTCGTGAAGATTTACTTTACACTTCAAACTAGATTTCACCGTTTTGTTTCCACATACTCGACATCGAAGTCGAGATGAGGAGCAAATGAAATGTCCTTTGCCATCGTACCGAGGATTTGTATTCTCGGTCAGGCATGAAGGTCGATATCTCTTCGGTTTGCGATCCTTGCCATGTTTTTGTAAATATTCCAGCACAACGCGTCTCCTGAACTCCAGGAAATCCATATTTGAACCTTTTGATTCCTTGAATAGAATCCAGTCATTGTTCAACGAGATGTCAATGTCACATCGATACAAAGGGTTCCACCATTTTCGACTCCGTATACGGACCTTGTATTTATTGGTATTTTGGTTCACCCTATCGGACCCTCCCATGTACTTGTTATATTCCGAAATGGAATGAGGTATATCGACAGATATGCTTTTCTTCAAATCTCCATCGTCGAGCTTGTCCTACTGGATCCGCATTGTCGAAATTTGATATTTGTGTGACGACAGCATTATCCAACCATCAGATTCGAGCCACCCTTTAGGTCATGAAATACCTCAAACTTGCCTCTTGGCTGCTTTTTCATCTTACGTTTGGGAGTGACTGGGAATCTCATGATCATGTTCTGTCTGAGAGTTCCAGTCGCAAAAATTTTTCGGTGAGATACCTCGTCCATGAGAGAAACAGAAGAAAAATAATTATCAAAATATAATTGCGATCCAGCCGTCAAAAAGTCTGCAAATCCAAGAATCACACTGTTAGGAAGTGAATTCTTCTGAATATTTCTGAGTGAAACTGTTCGGACATTTCCCACAAGAAGGATCAAAGTTGATTAGGTATCTATTCGATAGATTTTGAGTCCACACTTTGAATCCGTATCGTATCGGCTTGTTCCTGATACACTGCTTAGCACCATGTTTACCAAAATATTCTACCATGCTTTCGTCAACAGAAGAGCACTCTGAGTCCACTGACAGTATTTCAAGCACGCTTTTTGGTTGATATCAAAAATCGGACGCAACTTTGTGAACTTATCGTCTATATTCAATTAATTGTTGTTCTTGAAATGAAGGTATTGAAGAATTTTGTCAAATGTGTCACGCGACATAGCTTTTTTAACCAAGCTATTTCTCATGTCTTCATACTGAGGAGGTATAAGTACCTGGGTTCGAGTTCGTACACTATCAAGAAAGTAGTTAAATTTTTATCTATGATATGGTCCAGTTTTTGTTTTGCATTTCCTATTTTCGTCATTACGTGAGCTGAATTATTTTCAAGTGCAATACGTTACTGGTAAATTTAAAAAAAACATGAAATACTAACTATAATAGGTCTTATTAAAAAACGCATGTTTCTACGTATTTGTAGAGCTTTGGAAAGCTAGTTGGATAATTTGCATTATTGAATAGGCAAATTGAATAGTTGAATAGATAGCAGTCAAATGAATCAAAAAGTACTGATTGAAATATGGTATTACAAATGATAAATTTACTCTATCGATATACAGAGTTAAGATAATTCTTACCTTTTCTTTGACATTGTCGCCATGTTGTATAATCAAAATCCTCCATTTGAAAAAAAGAACTATTAGAAATTTTGAAATATCAAAACAAAGCCACAACATGTAAAAGAAAAATGTTATATATAGCATGATTTTATCAAAATTTTGTCTAATTATTCATCATAGATTTCGTGAATCTTATGCGAAATTTAGGGTTATTTGTTCAGAGTGGGTCGAAAACGACCCAACATCAGTTTTGTATAAAACAGTGTAAAAACTCAGTATGAAATGCATTATAGATGCATTTCTAAGTGAAGTTAATGTGACAACGAAATAGAAAATCCCCATAAATACTTTAGAAATATCGGGTAAAAATATCTCTGACATTTGCGAAAAAAACTCATTTTTCATAGATTTCAAAAATCGACAAAGAGAAGCAATTGATTCAGTTTGAGAGCAAATATCTTTCATAAGATCATCTTGAAATGTCTGTCATTACTCAGTAGACATAACATGTATATAGTATATGGCAACAGGCATATGAATTAATTGATTAGCAGTTCAGAAACATAGCTTTAACAGAGTTGGGTCGTTTTCGACCCGCTCGGATGTAATGGGTTAATGCTTTCCCTAAAGGACTTGGATGAATGAAAGAAGCGTTCGATGCTTCTTGAATTTGGGAAACTTGCCAGAATGTCAAAAACAGTTTGCTATTATCACTGAAATCTACATGTTTCTTTTTAAATTCTCTTTTAAATTTCTTTTTATTTCCATTCACTACACATGTCATCATTTTTAATGCTGTGAATAAGGCAGATTAAAGTGAATAAAAGAAAAGACGAAGTTAGATGAATAACAGATGAGTAGAGATACTGATAGAGAATGCGAAGTGACGAATGAAGCCACATACTATCGGACTGTCGTAATAGAAAGTAAAAACCTGCCGCATCGGGTAGATGTAGATTACAATTGACAGTATTGTTGATTTTCGTTGAATAGCTGTGCTATCCAATAGTTTGAATTCGGTTTTGCGTGGTCTTGAGTCACATCTCGTGATTTTTCATGTGAGAAAGTTTGTTGGGAGTCAGACTAACTAGACTCAGTTTGCGCTCTGTGAGCGGCATACGGAGAGCGATTAGAATTTGACCTTTAACTCAATCGGCCTGGTGATGCTGATGATATGCAGCCATTGCACCGCAATTCGCACAAACCCTGAGAGATGCGATTATTGTTGCATGTGGTGACATAGTAAACTCCACTCGCACTACTATACGGAAGTACTGTACATTTGTCAAAAAATTGGTTTTTTGGCATTTAATGCACGATTTCACACAGTAAGGATTACGAATACATCGTCTTATTTGTTCTATTCTATATCGCTTCACAGGATGAAAAGTCTAAAAAACATTTCATGTGATCAAGGTCAAGTACAAGTGCCTCAAATGTCTCCAAACGTCGGGTGTCTGTAGCATGCTTATGAAATAATTTTACCGGGCAATAATAACTCAGTGAAACTGCTTTCTTCTTGAAATACCGCAACCCTTATTGTAAGACAATTAATGCGAATTTTATCTTCGCTTGCATGCAAATGTAGATTGCCACCATTATAGTTGCATGTATTTGCATGAATAATGGCGATTATTCACGAGGATTAGAATCCGACGCTGATGCCCCGAATACCACCGCATATCTGTCAGTGAAGATAAGTAATTTCGTTAATCTTATTTGAGGTTTCGCGAAATCCTGCGGTTCTCATCCTCCTGTATTTCGAGAAGGCCCATGTTAGCTAAATATGGTATTCAATTCATTCAAGTAAGATGAAGTCTATTGATGGTGTACAAGAGCGCTCCGCACTATATCCGTAAATATGCCGTATTTCATCGAATTCAATTCATGGTCAAAAACAAGAGGCTATTCGCCATAGTCATAGTGGCTTCTGTCCACTCCCGTAATGCGTTTCATCAGATGCTGTTGCGCAGAAGTCGGTCCATAGAAGTGTCAGTGGCACGAAGCGTCTGTAATTTTAATTGTAAATGTTTATTTTATCCTAGATCACCAATGCATATAAAGAGGTGAACAAAGAGTATTTTTGACTATAGCAATCTAGGTCTGCTTGTAAAAGCATGTATGCCAGTCTTATTTCTCAATCAATTTGTGACTGTTTTTTTTGTTGAATCTTTAGCCCGGTTCATTGGTTTACTTTTGATGGATTTACCAGTATACAATATTTTCACTGTTTGGTGGCAACGATGAACATCGGAGCCGCTGTATGATAATGACGTGATATCAGTTTATATTTGTCATCCTTTGACTGTGGGTTGAGAATCGAAATGTAAACAGTAATTGTTTGATGCTATCATTGAATACTTGTTGGACAGTAGGTCTGGGCTGATTACTTGATTTCATTTTGATCAATAACATTCTCCCATCGACCTCCATCTAAATACAGATGACTGGCTTTCGTTATAATATCAGAACTAAATCACATCCTATATTTTCAGTCCATGCGATTGTGAAGCAGTTGTGAAATATCCAACATATTTTATCTTTCAGAAAATGGATGTATCCACTTCACTCAATGAATTTTCATTGGACCTATTCAATGTTATACGAAAAACAAATCCAGGTATGAAGGATGTTATTCAATTGCATTACCAGGAACATAATTAGTCAGTAATTCATGATGCTCAGTTCTCAGTTTCTCCTAACACAGCAGTTGAATATTATGCCTCAACTATAATTTGAAGAATGAAGTTTAAGATAATTACCTCCAGAATGGTACTGAAATGATCAGACTCAAGTTGTAGCGTTGCTTGGATGCCCTTCCTTTAATGACCGACTTTTAATGAAATAATTGGTGTTCGACCACACTACCACAATGTCAGAAGGGCAAGCTACTAGCCACTGTGCCACGGATAACGCGGCGCATATTCGTTTTATGAGCGTTAAAATGTTTCATAACTAGAAGTGAAATTTCATGAAGCATTTTTTCAAAACATCCACGCAACTCGTGCGGCACATTATGTTACAAGTAATTCGCTAAGTCACATAAATAACGACTTCAATTCGAATTACCCGACAAGTAATTGATTATTTAGATCTATCTGAATTCGGATGAGAAGATGATGCAAATGCTCCCTTCGTTTAAACTAGTTTGTTGCACGAAAAGCATGTACTATTATACATTATGCATGTACAAAATCCCTACACCTTTCAGATCTTCAGACTTCGTGACCGGCTTCGTTAAATAGAATCCATGTGTTCTTAACTTAACAACTTTATTATTAATTCACACTTTTTTAGCTCGCTAAAGAGATGACGGTACTATCGGCTATCGCCACGCTTTCATTTTAAAGTAGTCTAGAACCTGTCAAATTTAACCAATATACCACTGTGGTCTCCGTGGCACAGTGGTTAAGTGCTTGGCCTAGCGATCTTTTGGTCCAGAGGTCGAGCCCCGAAGGTGTCATTGGAAGCCGGCAGGAAGGGCATCCGGACTAAAAGTACTACAACGCTCCATAAGTCTGACTATGTCAGCACCGTCCAAGCCCCAAGTATGGGGAGTAGTGACGTAAAAGCTTCATCTTCATCATCACCATAAAACTTTAGATACCATGTTTGAGGGTATTTTCTATCCACTTGCAAAATTTCATTCAATTTGGGGAAGCCCTTTGCGAATTGAAGTCGTTGGAGTCTCAACACCGAATCATTCATTCTCTAAATTTTGCAGTGCATGCATTTTGAAGCAAATTGAGTATCACAACATTCTCAAACTGATTCTAGCATAATGACAGTTTTCCTTCAATTCTAATTACTATTAGGCTGAGATAGCTATTTGAAAGTATTTGTTTTTCCTTTTATTTCGTCTCAGGATATATTTCAATAAAATTCGTGATTAAAAGCAAGCATGAATGTACTCGTAGATTATATAACTGAAGATGAAAAGAATGCTTTGCTGCAAAATATGCGATTAGAAAAACTCGTAATGGCTAAATGATTT
This sequence comes from Prostheceraeus crozeri, assembly GCA_907163375.1. NCBI lineage: Eukaryota > Metazoa > Platyhelminthes > Polycladida > Euryleptidae > Prostheceraeus > Prostheceraeus crozeri. The sequence goes on along the minus strand of CAJQUW010004727.1, from coordinate 68,127 downwards.
GCGAAAGAGTAAAATATCAATCAAGGAATAGCATATGCTGATTGTGTTTTAAATGAATACAAACTCGAATTTTGAGGCGCTCTCTCCCTTGATTGAAGTTGGGTGGAATTATTCGCTATCAACTTCCTGTAGATAGAAGCTACCCTTGCTACTATGCTTTGCTGATTACGATGAGACTTCACTTCAAATTACCAAGGCGGAATTACTCTTATTTCCTAACCGGACATCTTGAAACTGATCATTTGTTTGCATTGTGTAATTCGATGATTATTATCTGCATGGTAGAGATTAAGTCAGGCATTTCAAGATCGCGAATGTCTGAAAAGATTTGTATGATATTCAGTTTGAAGCGCAGAATTATCTTCTTAGACTCAAAAGTTGTTTGAGCAATTTTGAATTTATCCAAGTTTGGACTATTATACACTCTTTTTCGTGCTATGCTGATGCATCGATTTGGTGACCCATTAATGTGAATTGTTATCTTTTGTAATTTGTTACTGTAAAATCTGCATAATAAATGAATCGAATCTAAAATTTACAATGCATTTAATTAAGCATTACGCCAATATGCTTTAAACTGCACTCGCCATATTTTCATGGTTATTTGCCATAAGTCTTACACTGTTAAATATAATTGGCTTAAATATTGAGTTGCTTTTCAGTGAATGTAAATTGTTAGCTTTTTCAGCATTTTTTAATTTACGATCAAAGTGCAGATAATTCCAATTTCAATTGAATGCGCTGTCGATTTGTAATTTGTAACTGCAGAATCTGCATAATAAATGAATCGTATCTGAAATTTACAAATGAATTTAAGCATTGCTCCAATATACTTTAAACTATACTTGTCATATTTTCATGGTTCTTTGCCGTGCGTCTAACGCAGTTAGATAGAATTATTGGATATTGAGTTGCCTCCTCAGTTGAAAAATGGGACCAGACTTGAATAGACGTCATTTCGTCACATATCAGGAATCATCATCAGGCCGTCCCTAAACATCAGCGCAACTCCCGACCTAATACGTAGCGTCGCAGGCATTGCCAGAGTAAATTTCAGACGCGCGATTAGCATATTGAGTCAATTTCCTCGGATGTTCATTAAATATTAGTCCAACTCTAACGAAGTTCATCTTGTGCTGAGAAGCGACTGGAATCACGACATTTACAAGTGTTCAGCCGCATACTCGTAGGCGTTTTTCTACCGATTAAGTGAAAAGATTATTAGAATGAAAATGTCCTACAAAATGACATTGCACACAAATGTGTTTTATCAGAATAGATCGGATCTGATGCTCAAGACTGATAACAATGAAAATAATTGTCTGTGAACGTTAACCTATTGTTATGTAAACGCGTGCAAGTTGTAGTCATTTCACCATGACAATTATCGTCAAATGCGGTTCTTCACATGAAGATGATGTAAGTATAACTATCGAAATGTTGTTATGGTGTCATCTGAATGCGTAAATCATCGGTAACAAAATGTCTAGAAATACAGCTAATCGCTTTTTTCACCTGGAAATATGAAACCACATCTAAAATAATGGATATGCAAAAAAAAGAAACAGCGATTCCCCAATCCATGCAGTTAACGGTAAAGGATTTTAAATCAAGAGAAGGATGACTTAACCTCATGTACGAAGTCTCTTCGCTAATTTGGATTTGGATTTTTTAGTTTTTAATCAATAAGTGGTTTTGTTTTTGGCTTAGTGATTGGTCCTGTGATCTTTTGGTCGCGTGGTCGAGCGCTGAGAGCGTCATGGGAAGTCGACAGAAGGGGTATCTAGACTAAAGTATCACAACGCTCCACTTATACGCGTTATGTCTGACAATGTCAGCACCGTCTTCTCCTCCGAACGAGAGTGGTGACGATAAAGCTGCACAAATATAATAAAAATCTAATGATTGATTTCAAGCAGCATTATTCAGTATTTGATGAATTTAAGTGATATAAACCAAGCTGCCGTAAATGCTTATAAAATGTTTAGCCAATAAACATCGACCAGCTGTCAAAATATCGGCTTATTATCACTTAAATTCAATAAAAATTAAAATCATTCAGATTTGGCAGTTTGTAAAATGTGTATTGATGAACATTCTATCACTTCACAGCTAACTGACGATTTTGTGACTCATTTATTGTTGAAATACATGCATCTTCTTTTTTTATTAGATGATGTAATCGATGACACGACGCAGCTTACTACTTCAAACGATTTATGTATGTGTAGCAGAAATTCTTTTGTGCCACTTTAGAATGGTGCTAGTTATATACATGCATAACACAATGCTAAGTCAAAATTTCATGACAATAATGAAAATTTTGAGAGAATCATTCCAATTTTCTAGAATGATCAATGATCATGCATGTTTTGTGCACTAATTGTTGACTGTACGGAACTAAACGATCATGATCAAAGCTGAAAATTGAATTGAAAGAATCTTAAAATAACTGCAATCTTATCCTCAGCTCTTTCGATTATGTTAATAGAAAACCTATCTTGTGGTTCGTCATTTCATGTGTTACATCCGACACCGCAATATAATCAACATCATATTTCATCAACACAACTTCCGAACTTCGTGTATGTAATAGTATTCAAAATCCGTATTTTGCTTTGAGTCAAATATTCCAACTTTATAGATGATGCTCTTGGTAGATCGATTTTGTCTCAATTTGTCAGCTGAAAAATCTTATTCTCACTTTGTAATTAAGAATATTGTGTGGGATTGCGTACTAAAAGAAATGATGCATTGCTTTTGCAGATTCAAATATTCTAATATCCCCGTTGAGTATTATGACGGCTCTTTCTATGTCTCTGGTTGGTGCTAAGGGGAATACCGAAATGGAAATGAACAAATCGCTGCGCATCAATCAGAAGGACTTACAAAAATGGCATGCTGCGATAGGAACTTTTCTGATTAAATTAAAATCAGGAGGTGCTGGAGCTGCATCTCCATTGAATGTTGCTAACAAAGTATTTATTGACAAGAATTATGAAGTTTTGGATTCATTTGTCACCTCACTCAAGACGCATTATCGCTCTGAACATGGCTCAGTAAGTAACATGACGGTCCCATCCCTATCCGAACCTCGATACAGATTTTATGCAACTTTTTGCACTTTTAGACTCAAAAAAGGTTCGTAAAAGTTGATTTTTTTATTATTCTATAAAATGTGCAAAAAGTTAACCTGTTCATTTCAGCTATTCACACCACATCCATTGTCAAGAAAGGATAGTGGGTATGGTGTGAATAGCCGAAATATGTTGGTCAGCATTTTGTGCATTTTTTAGACTAATCCAAAACTTGACTTTTCCAAACCTATTTTTGATTATAGACACTCAAGGCATATGCTCTCCGATTTTTATACTGTTTCTTTCAAAGTCAAATGCTACGTACGGCCGTTTATGCACAATTATAACTTTGTATGTACTTCATGCATTAATCTGCATTTCAGCTCCTATAGCCTATATGTGCAATGTTTTGCTTGATGTGTTTATCATATTTGTTCGTAGACCTACTTGTCCAGTGGACCAGAGTCTAAAGAATTGCATCCATGTAATATTCAGCACGAAATAGAAATGAAACATTTTTGCTACTGCATTTCATTGATTTTAGACTGATACATAGTAAAAGGTTTACTATCGAAAGCGCTGATAGGAGTACAGGCAGTTTCTAGAAATACTTCAATATACAGAAAAAAGGTGGACAAAACTTAATTTTCCAGATCCGCGTCCCTATCCACATGCCCAGTATCCTAAATCAATTATCCGCATCTGCGCTGTATCCGCACAGAATCCACAATAGCAAAAATCTTCGAAGTTTTTCTGTGACTCGTTCAGATTCAGTAAACTTAGCCGGGCCATTTGTGATTTTGTGGATTTACAACTATGGGCTATACGTCCAATAAACAAACAAATAAACCCTTGCAAAAACTGCGAATGATGAGCTTAGACTAGGCTACACATGTATACTAGCAATGTAAACCACTATCTTTTGGAACCGGCTTTTGTGTACATGAATTGTTTTCATTATTGGTAGTAGTATAAGCGAGCCTCTATAGGCATTTTGAATCACCGAAGCACAAAAACCAAGGCTATCGAACTTATAAATCTCACTTCTAGATCTTAATAGGTTTGCTCACGTACACAGGTACTGTCCTGAGCAGCCTGAATTTAGGTCTCATTGCTTATCATGCCGATCGCTGATAACAGACATGGTGGCACAGCAGTTATTCTCACTTAGTTATGCTGTACTGGACTACGTACTTGCAAGCAAATTTTCATTTATTATTATATTCGGCTTATATATCATTTTTAGTAGGCATATTCAAAAGTATATATGGATTAGAAATCCTACAAGCCAAGTTTGTTATATTTTTTTTAAGTTCACGTGAAACCTCCTGCATATCGAAGCCTTACTGAGAGTAGTTTTAGACCCATATTTACGCAGAAATGACAGCAATAAAGTGTAATTTGAATTATTCCAGCTTTAAAGTCATTTGTGTCTCATTGCAGCCTACCTGCATTTAATATATGTATGTAGGGCCTATGCATTGCAGGTGCTGTGCTGACATGGAAATTGATTGAAACTCAGTCTAACTCGAGCTTGCTGACAGAGTAAATAAATTTGTAAGACTTGTTTGAGCTTTTGCTACTTCATGATGCTCAGAAAGCAAAATGTGGATCGTTCAATTTGTTCATTAAGTCTTCCATCTGCAACATTCAAAATCTTCGATCCGCATCCGATCCGCAAGATATACCTTTGTCGACCTTTGCACAGAAATTCCAACGCCATTGTAAAGATACAGATGATGCCGATGAACATGATGCACCGGCAGAGTTCAGCTACGGCAAGTCCTCTTCAACGGCACTGCGCGCTTACAAGACAGCTCATGGTTATCATCGCGACCCTTTTAGCGTTTCTACGATCTCACACTTGATTGAGCGGTTCAGAGAGACTGTATCAGTAACAGATAAGCCTCTATCGAGTATGCTCAGTCTCGAGGATGAAAGGGAAGAATGTCTAAGGGATGAGCTGGAAACGCAACAGTCAAATCTACAATTTGAAGCTGGCTGTTGTCGTTCGGTTTCTCGGAGAATAGGTGTTCATGAAGCCAGTGTTCAACGGATCCTGCGACACAGATTGTGCCTCTACCCATACAGACTACAGACTAATCAGGCACTCACAGATGATGATATTGATAAGGAAAAGCGTATTGCTTTCGCACGGTTCCTCCTGTCAGTTGCCCTTGATCACGAGTCGATTCTGTGGACTGATGATTCTTATTTCTCAATGATGGGTCATGTCAATCGCCACAATTGCATCGTTTAGGGATCGGAGAAGCCGCGGGAAGTCATCGAAAAAGACATCAATGCTCCAAAAGTATGTATTTCACTGAAAAAAGTATGTATATAAAAAGTATATAGTAAGTATACATCACAATGGCACCGAAAGTATCTGGCAAAGCCGCGAAGAAATCTAGCAAGGCTAAGGCTCCTAAGACCGACAAGAAACGCAAGCGTAAGCGTAAGGAGAGCTATGCCATCTATATCTACAAGGTACTCCGTCAGGTGCACCCCGACACTGGCATCTCCAGCAAGGCCATGTCAATCATGAACAGTTTCGTGAATGACATCTTCGAGCGAATTGCCAACGAGAGCAGCCGACTAGCTCACTACAACAAGAAGTCGACTGTCTCCAGTCGGGAGATTCAAACCGCCGTTCGCCTTCTTCTGCCCGGTGAACTCGCTAAGCACGCTGTGAGCGAGGGAACGAAGGCAGTCACCAAGTACACTGGCTCCAAGTAATTATCGCTGCTTCTGTGAACGATTTTATGTATGTATGGTTCGGTCATTCTGTGCAATACCGTCTAATTCCTTTCTTCTTTTCTGGAATCATTACGGGAGAAAATTATGCCAACATGCTTCGCGATCATGTCATCCCACAACTTAGAAGGAGACGGCGTATGAATTCCGCAATCTTCCAACAACTTGGAGCACCTCCACATTTTTCGAATGTTGCAAGATCTTTCTTGTCTCGAATATTCCCTGATGATCGGATTATCGCCAGAGGATATCTAAACCGGTGGCCAGCTCACTCGCCAGATTTAACACCGCTGGACTACTAGTTCTGGAATACTGTGAGAGACTGTGTTTAACACTGCTTCACTCCAAGAAACAAACCTCCACGAGCGACAGGAGAGGATTACGATGGTGATTGAGGACATCGACGTACATGAATTGAGACGATCTGTTCTGAGTCAGCGCTCAAGTTTGGAAGCGGTGATCGAGAGTGGAGGAGAAGCAATTGAGCAATGTCTCATGTGAACATTCATTTGTAAACTAGAGTTTATTTTTTCTTTTGTTGATTGTATGCTTCGTTAATGTCTAAGTAAAATATTAATTTGCAATCAGTAATTTTTACTTATTGATATACATGGTTTTGGCTATCTAAGTCTCAGAGGCAAAAAAAATGACAACTAAGTTTTGATTGTATAAAAATAAGTATGCTACATCAAATTCCCCGATCTGAGGTACAATTTAAAAAAATCGCATGTGAATATGATTAAATTGAAGCAATGACAGCCTTTTAAAGTTTTGCGCGACTTTAGAACCCCCACTAGTTTGGTAAAATTTTGACTTCACCAGGTTTGCCTGTGGGAGCCAGTGTTGCCACTCGTGGCAATATATTCACAATTTGTGGCAATATGCAATAATTATCTGATAGTTCATTGTAGCTGGTAATATTTTTCAGATTTAAAACGATGATGATATTGTGAAAAGAAATGTTTGATTTGATGGGCATGTTTTTGAGATAATTAGATAGGTCTATTGAAAAGAATTACTCGAGTCACTGTAATATCGAACGTAAAACCTATTATTCACAATACTTGATCGCTGGTCTCTGAGACTGCACCACATCAATACGAGACATCATTATACTCGAGTCCAACATTCCCACATTCTGGCTGTTAGAATTGCTAGATATGAGAGGAAGAAAGTCGGTATATTTCATTAACTTTTTAACTACGGCTCCAGTAAAATTATGAGCTAAGTTTACCAAATGCGTTAAAATGAAATGTGTTTATAAACGCCAGGGGCTTTTTTTTATACTCGTACATAGTTCATATCACCGGTATTTTTTTTAAGAACTTCCTCCTAACGAAGTTTATCCTTTTTTATTTGATCGCTCAGAACGATGGCGCAGATCGTTCAAAGAGATGTCTCGCTTTGAAAGATCTGGAAATTAGGAAGAAGATCAGATTCTTTATCTACATGTATGTTGCGCAGATGGCGGAACCGTTTGAAAAGTGGTTTCAACAGTCTTCGGCCATCTTAATTCATCGTTTGAGGCTTCAACTCATGAGCATGGTGAAGAACATCGCAGTACAATTCTGAAACCAGAACATTGACAGTGAAACTGCTATGAAAGTAAATATCAGTGACGTCAATAATCAACCTCCTGTCGGCAAGATCCTCATCAGTCCCACGAACAAAGAATTTTCCGATGTACTTCGGTACAAGTGCAAGAATTACTATGTAAAAATGTTGACCTATCTGCGAGATAATCTCCCTCTGAAAAAGAGGGTGCTTCGTTGCCTGAGTTTTCTTTATACAACCTTTAAGTTGAAGGAGGATTTCGTCATTTATTTTGCAAATCAACTTCCTAATGTTGTCTCTCATGATGACATCGACCATCTTCGGACAAACAACTTTTAAACCAATGGGAGGATTAGCCCAAATCCGAGGCATGTCCGAAGCATCCGACGTCCTGTTCCACCCTTTTCCATGGAAATGCCGATTGTGAAAGAGACATCAGGAAGTCGCACGACATCGATGACAATGAGAAGCGCAATCGATTGTCCGATGACATCAGAAAAAGTCTTTTACAATGTCGTTCCTTCCTACAGAAAAGAAACCAGCGCGTCATTCAAATTTGATAATGATGTGATTAATCAAGGATTTAAAGCTCATGTGGAATATACGCTTTTTTGGCAAAACAGAAAAAAGCATCAAAGAGTGAGAGAATTTCGAAACTGATTGCTTTAGAAGCTGATGAAATAAATAGGGCGGTACAAAATGATCCACTGAGTAGGGATAGATTGGAAGACCTGAGAAAGGAGGAGTTGTCTGTGAAGAAGGAAAAGGAAGAAGTTGATGCTAGACAAACAGCAGCTGAATTGAAATTACAGGAGGCTGTTGCGGAACTGAAACAAGTTACTCACGTGAAGGAACAATTAGCGAAGGATGCCAAGACACGAAAGGCAAAGAAAGAGGCTGTTGAACTTTCGATTGCAAACTTCGGAAACAGCGCAATTTTTCTTTCCATTGCCCAAATTTTCCAAGTGAATGTTTGAAGCTCTTGTTGCGAAGTGATAAATGTATATATTACTTTGGAGGTCTAAGTCCCAAGTTCTTATGGAAATTATCAAATTTCAAATTTGAAGCACAGTGGCATATATGCATATTTTTGTAATTCAGTTCACACGAGTTCTTTTGCTGAAATGAACAGTACAGTAGGCCTACTGACTTTTGCGATATAAATGTTTTTACGCTCGTATATCTCAATCGACAAATCTTTTTGCTGAAATTAACAGTGCTGATTTTTTGTGATTTACGCATTTTTGTAATTCATTCCACAAGTCTTCTTTATGCTGAAAATTATCAGTTCATTCCATGAAAACAATATTTTTGTAATTCAATTCAGAATCAGTCCATACTAGAAGCCTATAACATCTGGTGATGGTCTACTATAGTTTTAGGGCTTTCACGTTCATGGTCAGTTGTTTTTGTAAACGTTCGTGCTTCTCTGTGTTTTCGTTGTTCTCACGTTCACCTGTTAAAGTATCTGGTAGTTAGCATATCTAACATAACTACAATTATTTTTTTATAATTCATCATTTTTTCTGACTGCTCATGTGCTTTTATACGCTTTCCCCAAGAACATTTGGCAATACTTTTATCAACTGGCAATAATAATCTTATTAGGTGGAGTGGCAACACTGGTGGGAGCGATCTTCAATCTTCTTAAGGACTAGCTTATTTCGACCTATTATCCTTAGTAAAATGTTGGTGCATAAAATGTAATGTTGCACATTTTTGAAACATTTAATTTTATAAATGTACAATCACAAAACACACGTGGATCTCTGCTAAAAATCTTGTCATTCAGCAATGTATTTACAAAATTTTACTTCTTTCATTTGATATGTCCGGAAACACTAGATGCGTTTTCGGCTGAAAGTAACATTTCCGGGGTCGACAGATTCAGCTTCACTAGCTCATGTAATTCTGTAAGTGTCCTAATTCTGACTAGAGAATTACTGAGTTGGCAGGCAGTTATGTTGGTTATAGTCCAATGCAGTTCAAGTTGTTTGGCAGCTTTTTGTGGGCTTCTCTGTCCATAGTTGTGGGTTGTACTCTCCTTAAACATCAAAGTCGAAGCTTGTGTCACAGATGGGCAACTGGATGCAGTCAAGTAGATATCATGGGAATATTACTTGCATTATTGGTTAATAAGTACATGTATTTGAAGGTTTTTAACAAATATTAGTGGTTGAACCTAAAGTCCATGCATGTAATTCTTGAAATCGCCTTAAGTGAAGATCCTCATTACATTGGTGTTGGTCCGCTGGTCTTCATTTCCTTACTTTCTTCTACCAATCGCCGCTATCTTTCCGCACCACATGGCTGTACCATAGCAATCTGCACTCCCTCATGGTCTCATCGATCGACGGCAGGTTCAGGCGCGCCAGGTCTTCGTAGGCAACTCTATCTTCGAGAGATGCTCCACACATCCATCTGATCATCCTTTTGCATGCCACCTCCATTCCTCTCTTTTCTACAACTGTCATAGGCCATGTCTCACTACCACAAGTCATACAGGCTTTGACGCATGAGTCATAAGTCTTCCCCTCATCCAGTATGGAGCAGCCCGACTGATCAGGATAGGCGATAGTACGATAGTTCTCGGAATTTCTTCCAACCCGATTGAATTCTCGCAGTCAGTCCACCACCGGAATCCAGCATGTCTCCCCAGTAGCAGAAACGGGCAACGGTGTCGCACTTGCCTTCCTCCAAAGTAATCGCTTTCATTGGGCATCTGTTTCTCAACGGACATATCACCTGAGCATCTGCCACACAAAAAGTTCGATGCCGATCTTGTCAGACTGCCTTTCATACCACTGTAACGTTCGTGAGTTCATGATCGACAGCTGTTTCATTGTATTGAGTTACAACCGACGCTATCAGAACTGACACAACACGGGTATTTGCATGCTATTAGGGTCTTTCTGTCCCCTACTGCAGATATAAGTAGTTCTTTTATTTCTTTATCTTTTAGTATCTTTTGTTTTGGCTGCATTGACTTTCAGACCATTTGATTTTAGGCTGTCATTCCACGTCTTAGGTTTTTTGCAGTTATTCTTTACTTTTCTGCAGACAATACGAAATCGATTGTGTAGAGAATTTCGAGAGGAAGACCTGAAGAACCCGCACTGGTGACATTCATGACGATTGTAAAGAGCAGTTGGCTTAAAACAGAATCTTCGTGCAAACCAATCTTTACTTCAAGAGCCTTTTTATCTCCTCCAAAGCGCACGAATGCTCTGGTGTCTTTATGCAGATTCGTAATTGCTTGAACAAGCCATTCTTCAACTCCTGATTTTCGGAGTGCCCGCTTGACCACGTCCCTGGGAACCCGGTCGAACGCCTTTTCAAGGTCGACAAAAGCAAAACATAGCACTTTCTTCTTGGTCAGATATTTCCATTGCAGTTGTCGTGCAATGAAGATGAATTCAAATCACTTTCGCTAATTTAAGGCCTGCTTCTGCGATACCTCTCTCTCTCGTGGTACTGCTCTGAGATCTAAAGATCAAGTGTCTGCCTTCCTGAAACCCAAAATATAGCTTTGGTGGAGCATAAGCCGATTTAATTGACATGATAAATTGTTGTTAGTAAATGATCATTCAAATTAAGGGCCCATTATTAAGGATGTTTTTAAATAGTCCTACTGATTACCAAGACATTTTTGATATAAACGCTTGATGTGCAGCACGCATTCATTAAAAAAGATAAGCTGCTTTTTTATAATACAATGAAATTACTGCCTTTTGTTATCTGCATACTAATATGATGATATTGATCCACTAGTCACTGCAGCTTTCAAGATAGGCCTAATTGCAAAAAATCAACAGAAGACCGATTTTACAAGGCCATTTAGTGTGGATGCTCATATGTAGGCCTATACGAACAAATTAATACAAAAAAAGGCTGGAAGAATCGAAAACTTGATAATGGCAATACTATTGACCTTCTCTTTAAAGTGTCCACATTTGACTGAAAGTGTCTACTTTTCCTAGTAATTTAAGGCCTTTCAACTCTGGGAAACTGTGATATCTACAGCTCCAAAACTGACTTGGCATGATAAATGATGATAATACGCAATTTTTGACAATTTGAATTGAATCGTTGCTTCCCTTCACGTGGCATTCGTGGATTAAAATTTTTTACTTCTACTCCAGTTAAATGATATTTTCTAAGTCGTCGTTTCCATTGCAAAGTTTCTACCTCAGCAAATACCGGTACATACAATAGGTTCATGCAGACGTGTTGTCTTCACCTGATTGGCAGTTAAGGGCCTTTCGTGGAGACCCTGCCATATTAAGTGGACGTCTGTTTTGGATCAACATAGTGTGCGAGCGTTGACATTCTTCTAGTTGAACTTAGCTGCCAGCAGTCAATTCTGTCACTCAATGCAATGTCGTGAAGAAGTGTACCTGGCCAATCAGCATTCCAAGGCTTGTTTAAAAGAACAAAAAAGAGAAGGAAGAAAGAAACCGACAAATGACTACCCGAAAAGTTTAAATACTGTGGGCAGCTCAGGAGTCATATTGTTCATTGTACAAGAAAGTATGCTGATCAATGTGTCATTTCCAGATGAGTTATCGGCACGAACTTCAAACTTAGAATGGCTCTATGCCTCTTCGATCGGATTTAGGAAAGGGCTATAAATAGGTAAGAGCTTCAACACGAAGTAAACGTTCTCTCGAGTCTCATCATGCATCGGGGTCTTGCAAAATTTTGTCTTGCAGTGATTGAATAAAGTTGATGACACCTCGGTCATTGGTCTTTGAAAAAGAAGAGGAAAAATGTATCACTCCCTTTGATAATTCATTGCGCCAATAATCTTGTGATTGGGAGATCGAGCCGACACAGATACCCGTTGTGCAGGAAATCCTCTGCAGCTGTTCCCATTGTTTCTTCGGAATCCACTGTTGAATCCTTCTTCGTCAATAAATTCTAAATTCGAATGCATAAATTCGAGTCAACCACATGGTGACGTTCGATCGTTTCTTCCGTGTTGCGTTGGTACAGTATTCTTTATCAGCTCTAGGGTGAATCCCATTTTCTTCATCGACGAGCGTCTTATTGTGGAAACGCTGACATTTAGCTCAAATCAATCATTTGACAGTGTGGCGGCTGATCAGGAACAATCGATAGACAGGAATTCATCCATGAAGCCAGTTCAAAGGCATGATATATTCAATCTAATGCTGCAATGCTTTATTCGAATGACATAGTTCTATAATCGAATGACGCCATTCCTCAATCAAATGGCACCTTTCTTCAATTGAATGAACAATCTCGGTACTATGAATGTAACGTATGAATTCTTTGTTCATATAACATGAAACTTCAGATTTATGTTAGGAATTCAAAATATAATGAATTACATGGGAATCTTAATTACCTATTTAGGATCTTTATTATTCATCTTATTAATTATTTTATCGTATTATCAGTTACATGGATTTATTGATGAAAAGCCGTCAACTATTTTCACAGGTGCCATCTTGGATTATCCCCGTTTTATGAATATTCTAAATATGAAAATTCCAATATGCAGGGTGATTAAAAAGAGTATTTTTCTAATTCGTCTAGTACATTGCTTGTGAGCAATCAATATGAAAGGTGAATACATCTTCTAACACATCAGATCTTGCGGTTTTTTATGATATATAGCAATCATATTACTTTCACATCTTTCGGTTCTGAAATTCAACTTCTTGCTTTGCCATTGGAGATTGATGCAATTTAGGAAAAATGTAAGATCTCTTCGATTTGAATGGTCATGTGCCTATTGTTCAATTTCTATTGTCTGAATTTCCACATACCGGGCTTGAATATTGAAAAATGGTCTGATGAATCATTGAGAATATCGCACACGATTGAACAGCACGTTTAGACTGTCATTTGGTACGACGAATGTAAGAGTTTTGTGGATGTTAGTCGACGGTTTCGTATCCGTTTTGGTCGACAGTCGCGAGCTTTACAAAGAGCATCCGTACTCATATGGCACAAGAACCTGTTTACGTGTGGAAATGTGCTGCATCACAATGCTGGATCTGGCAGTCCACGAAATGCATGCTCGGACGAAAAACAAAGAAGCAGCATTCAGGAAATCTACAAAGAAATCAATTCGTCGAGCGATTACTGAGATGAATTTGAGTTACTCGGCTGCTTGTCATATTCTCGGTAAGTCTGGCTTTGAAGCATACAAAATGAAGATTCCCCATGTGCTACAACCAAATGACATGGAAGGACAAAATATCAGAAATTTGTGAATGGGTACTTGAGATGATCTGAAACGATCCCCACTTCCTGGAGAGCCTCTCTTCAGTGACGAAGCTATCTTACACCGTAATGAGAAAGCCAACAAGCAGAACTGTTGCAGAACTGAAACGGAAAAGACTTCTGAATATCACGAGGAACCTCTGCATTCCGAGAAGATTGTCGTTTGGTTGGCAATGTGGTCACTGGTCAAGTGGCCTAATTGGTCCATTCTTCTTTCCCGACAGCGTCACTGGTCAATCTTACATGGAGTTGCCGAGGACTTTCTTCTGACCAGAAGTCTCAAGTTGAGATAGTCTGGAGGATTTCTGGTTTATGCAAGTGAATTTTCTTTGTTGATTTTTTTTGGCACAACACCTTATCAGTTTATCCTTTAGGATGATGCACCACCACACTTTGCCTTCGCTGTGCGCAGTTGGCTGGACGAACATTTTCCCTATGAGATGGATCGGTCGACGTGGTGCAGTCGAGTGCCCTCCCCCCACCTCAAGTCCCCGACTTAACTCCTCTCGACTTCTTCATATGGGGTTATCCAAAACATATGGTTTGCTCTACGAAGTCATGGAATGACAAAATGATTTTAAGGAGAAAATTCGGCCGGTTTGTTCAGATAATTAACAACACTGATGGTCTCCTCGCAAAAGTAATGCTTAATTTTCATCGTCATCTTCCTGTCTTCCAGCAGAGCGATAGTTGCCACACTGTACAGCTGAAAAGTTGTCATTTAAGTGTCATACAATGATGGCCGGGTTCGTACAACTATTCCACCAGATTTGCAGAATACAGACGAGTTTTGGAATAATTTCAGTTTATTTTTCTTGATATTTTTGAGAAAAAACACATATGCTGCTACTTATTATACACTACTTATAACATGCTCATTTAAAAAAGCTGACTGTCATATTTAGTAACCGCATACCCTCGTCATTCTTTTGGTACATAGTGCTTCACACAGAACGCAATGTATAATCAGATATTGTACGTTTCAAAAAAATACTTTTTTTATCACCCTGTATATGGGATGTTCAAGCAGTGTGAAGTTTCAAAAGGATTTGTTAGAATGGGATGCTCCATGACGTCAGCTTGTTGAAAGAACTTCAACAATTAGCTAGAAACTGAAAAATGTTGAAACAGCCCATTCATAAATCAAAAATATTCGAAGGAATCATTATTAGAGGAAAAACTTGAAATCGAGTTAAAGAGTCATTTCCAAGAATTTTGGCGAAACATGCAAGGCAATTTAGTCTGGTAAAATCTTATTGATGTGATTTAGGCATACTTTGAAAAGTGATCGATTGCAAGAAATATTTTGTTGAATGGCATACAAATTGATTTTCTGATGTATAATATCAAAGTTTCTTATAAATTCTCTTGGTATGAGAAGGGATGGGCGGATAAAGTCGTCCTACGGCACGACGAAAACGGCAGTAAGTTGCAATTACTGGTACAGTGTGAATCGACTAATATTTGCTTATTCTATCTGGAGAAAATTTGAACGAATGAAATAGAGCTGATTTAGCCAGTGGTTGACTGATGAAATTCAATGGCCAGAAATGTCTAGCATTCGCTGACATAATTAATAATTGGACGTGTCTAAAAGTCACAGTCACATACATACTTTCATTTCGTAAATGTCATCATTGACAGTAACATACGTAAAGTAAGTGATGTAAAGCATTCAATATCTAAGATTTTTATGAGTTAATTGCAACACTGCGCCAGTACTCATGCTGTCACCATTTCTCTTATCAGTAACTACACGTTCGTGCGTTCAGCTGTTTCAAACATTGAGTTCTTTGATTTTATGTCGAGATAAAGCGTGAAATTCTTTATCTTTCATATGAAAAAGTAATCGGCTATTATCAACAGACAGTTTCTGATTAAAGCAATTGTGGACAGGAATCAACATAGCAATGAAAAGGAAAGAAAAATAGCTATTCTTCCTGTCATGATTAGTCTTCCGTAAGGCCTTGTCCTTTCCGCCGACTCTTGTCAAACGGAAAGGTCGGAATACATTTGGCGCATGAAAGCTGCTCCTATATTTCTCCTATTTGAAGGAGAACTTCATATAAAAAGAAATGCGCTAATTGCAAGAAGTAATCTGCTGAATTTAGTTAATCGTCATGCAAGGCACAGTACTTTCTCTCTCTCTCTCTCTCGATGCCCTAACACGAGAAAACACTGATCACTTTCTATAACTTCTTATTGACGATTGATGAAACTACTGGTTCATCACGTAGCAGCTTTAGTCAGCGACTCGTAGTGGTTGTAGGAAGGTTATTGTTAATTCACTCTCACTAGGAAAATCACCAATGGCCAATGACGTCATGTTATAGTGGTTATAGTCAGACCTTCGAATACAATAAAATGGAAACCGAAAAACTCCGGAGTACACCTTCAAGTAGGCTGATGATGGATTTCAAATTATCCTTCATAGAGAGTCGATTGAAAGAACTCGAAAGTACAAGAAATTTTCATAAAATTTATTGAATGCATTCTTTTACAACTTAACGTGTAATTTTTGATAGAAATCATTATGCATGTTGTACATGCAATTTCATATCTAATTCATGTGATTCAGAGTTAACAATATAATTTCAATATAAATAAAGCTAATTCGGAAATTATTACAGAAGCCAAAATCAATGGAAAAGAACATCAATAATCGAATGTTGAAAAATAGGACTCGTTTTTTGCGTCCCATTAATCGCTTCCTAGTGTTTAAGATAGCCTTGGTTACAATGGTCCTACGCCTACCTAAATCGCGATATTTATGCGTAAATGGGGTAAAAAATGAAAGCGCTGCGTAAATTAAATTTTTGATGATTGAGTATTTTATAACCGATACGTCACGCCAACTTTAAGCAATGATCTTGATTGCACTTTTACTTCACTTCTAGAAATTGAACTTGGAAAAACATAAAATGGTTCACAACTTCCTAACTATAATTTGTGCCATATTAGCAGCATGACATGTTGTATACATGGAACATGGTCAGTAGAGGAGTAATCTACAAAAACAACATACACGGATAAATTGCTAAATCCAACAATAATTACCCAAGAAATCAAATCATGATTGGATGTAAATAACAATGAAATTGTAAAATCCAAAGAGCAAGTAAGTTGGTGAGAGATAACTGCAAAGACAATAATGAAAGTAATGAAAACATGAATGCAGCAATAATTAAGAGGATCTTATAAAAAACCAAGTACAAAATGCGCATGAAATAACATCTCAAGGAGCCACTGCTCCGGAAAGCGAGTCGATCTCAGATTTGATTGAAGAGGATGCTAGTAGGAGAGCGTGTTGATGGTGAGCGCCTTTTTTTAAATCAAATTATGCTTTTAGCTCGACTCAACAGTTTTTGAGTGTGTTGTCCTGAACAGTGATTGTTGTGTCGATCAGTTTTACAAAATAAATTACTGTAGACTTCGTGGGTCGCCCATGACGGTATTTTGAAAGGAAGCTGCGGTCCGCAATTTTCCGATCCCTGGTTTGTGATTTGCTTGCATTGTGCTTCCCTGTATCAATGTTTGCTGCCTGTTGTGCATCCGTGTTGTAAGTTAGTGTCAACTATCAGCAATTTGATCTCATTCTACAATACAGTATTCGTATTCTTAACATGCGCCTGCAGGGATGAAAAGTAATGATAAGCAATTGATCCGATCAAGTACACATAATATATGGAAGTTCTTGGCTCCCCAGTTGGTGATTCCAGTTTTTGTATCACGTTTATTGAAAAAAGGCGGCAAAAAGCCATCAAGCTCTTGAAGATGTTACCCAGACTTCACGATCCTCAAGTTGCGGTTTCATTACTTCGATCATGTGCCTCATTTTGCAAATTTAATCACTTGGCTCGAACAACCCCATCCGAAGACATGCAGGATATATTTTCAGCTATAGATAATGACATTCGCAAGGCTTTTGAAGAGTGTGTTTCAATAGAGACGTCGGATCTAGCTTGGAATCAAGCACAGCTTAGAATTGATCTATATTAAGGCTCACTCTTTGTTTCCATCCTTACAATCGGCTTACCGCTCTTACCATTCCTGTGAGACGGTTCTGTTGAAAATTACATCTGATATTCTGCTTGCTTCTGATAAAGGTGACCTTACCCTCCTCTGCCTACTTGATCTGACATCCGCTTTCGATACCGTGAATCACAAAATCCTACTGAAACGTCTGGAATTATCGTTCGGCCTTGGCGGGAGAGTTTTAAGATGGTTCTCGTCCTTCCTCTCAAACAGGCAGCAATGCGTATCCTCGAACGGCTCCAGTTCCACTCCGTCCACTGTCGTCTATGGTGTCCCACAAGGCTCTGTCCTGGGCCCAATTCTTTTTGTGTTATACATTGCTGATTTGGCCGATGTCATCAGATCTCATGGATTGCAATTTCATTTTTACGCTGACGATATTCAGATATCCTGCTCTCCTTCGGACACTGATTCATTGACACGACGCATGACTTCCTGTATCAATGAAGTTTCAAAATGGCTACACTCTAACTGCCTTCAACTTAACATCGCCAAGACTGAAGTGATGTGGTGCTCTTCACAACGTCGTCAGAATTTGGTTCCTCACCTTCCACTGTTCATAGGCAGCCATTCGGTAACACCAGTCAAGAAAGTCCGCAATCTTGGCATCTGTCTCGATTCGACCCTCTCCATGAAATGCCATATTCAGCAGACAGTTTATTCGTGTTTCAGCGCTCTTCGCCAGATAAGATCAATTCGTAATTGTGTTCCTCAGTCGGTTTTGTCTACTGTTATAGTCAGCATTGTGCACTCGCGTCTCAATTACTGCTGCAGCTTATACCAGGACTTACCCCTCAGTATCATTTCTCGACTGCAATCGGTCCTTAACGCTAGTGCAAGACTCATCTTCAATTCTCGCAGCGATGACCACATCACGCCTTTGCTTACCTCCTTACAATGGCTCCCTATTCGATATCGCATTGAATACCGACTGTTGGTTATAGTGTTTCGTTGTCTTAATGATGAAGGTCCATCCTACCTCAGAAGCTGTCTCCAGTTGGTTTCTGAACTAAAATCGAGATCACACCTGCGATCATCGTCTCTGATGGCTCTAGCTATACCAACGACGCGCCGTAAAACTATTGGTGACCGAGCGTTTTCAATATGCGCCGCTCGTGCTTGGAACAAACTTCCATTATCAATTAAATCTTCTGCATCCGTCTCGTCATTCAAACGAAACCTTAAGACACAACTACTTTCGCACTGTTTCGAGTGACCCCGTTTTTCTCTATCTCTCTCTCCAGCATTTCTTAACTGTTTACTTACACTCTATTTTCCGATCCAGATGTTATGTTGTAATATGTCTAATTGTAAAGTGGCCTTGTAGTGTCTAACGAAATGCCACTTAAAAATTATTCGTGGAAATAAATTAGCAACGGCGGATTCGGCCTCAGATCCTTGACTGACCACTCCTCTGCTGCATACATTTCGTCTTATATGAATTGTGTTCCTGGAGAGACCGATGATGAATTGGACAATAGTCTTAGTGATGTCATTCAACTGTATAATGAATCAGTCTCCAAGGATAATAGTGTTTCGCGAACCAAGCTGCTTGCGGAAAAAGTTGGCCTATCTCAAAAATACCTATCCTCGTCGATAGATACCTTC
This sequence comes from Prostheceraeus crozeri, assembly GCA_907163375.1. Taxonomy (NCBI): domain Eukaryota; kingdom Metazoa; phylum Platyhelminthes; order Polycladida; family Euryleptidae; genus Prostheceraeus; species Prostheceraeus crozeri. Next base: position 48,844 of record CAJQUW010004727.1, on the reverse strand, counting down.
CAACTTAATGAAGTGCTGAGAAGACTTGATAGCTGCCAAGTGACTCGTTTGAAGTGTTTGAATGAAACAGGCACAGGTGGTTGGATTTCCAGTGTGCCCTCCCCAGGTTTGGGTCTTCGTCTTGCTCCAGATGAATACCAAGTCCTAGTGAAATGGTGGCTTGGCTTGCCTCTAGCTTCTGGATCAAAGAATTGCCCGAAGTGCCCCAACAGTACTTTAGATCCTTTCGGGCATCATGCCCTTACTTGCAAAAGAGGTTCATATGTAATATCCCGACATAACAATCTTCGGGACACTCTTGGTGATATTTGTCGATGGGCGGATCTCCGACCGAAGATTGAAGCAGGTGGTGGCCTAGGAACAGCACAGACGAACAGAAGACCGGCAGATCTGCTCCTTCCTGATTGGTGCCTTGGTCGGCCGGGGGCTGTCGATCTCACGATTATACATCCGCTTAATAATACATCAGGTGTAGAAGCGAGTACAAGTGTAGGATCAGCGTTCTTTCTGGCCGAACAACGAAAGCATTCAGCCAATGACACCAAATGGGAGGAGTTGGGGTGGCGATGCATACCCATACCCATGGTTATGTCAGTTTATAGTGAGTGGGGATCCCAGACAACTGAACTACTGACAAGAATTGCCACTCGGTTGTCCATCGCTGCTGGAATGAGGTATTCAGAGGCAATGAAGATGGTTCGGACAAAGTTAGATGTCGCTCTGATGCGTTCCAATTCCCGCTCCCTGCTGGCATATAAGGAGCCTCCAACAGTACCGGATGAACTTTTCATTTTTTGATCTTGGTTTTATTTACTTTCGTTTAATTCGTACTAGGACACTTTGTACATAGGAAACTTAGTGATTGTTATCACTTTGTAAATATTGTGAAAAACCAATAAACTTGACAACAATTTATGAAAAAAAAGTAATGAATGATTCAATGCAAAAAACACACCGCTTTGACTTCAACTTTCTATCATGAATAATGACACTGTCTGACGTTTATTATCATAAATTTACAAATGTATTTGATCATGGCCTGATGAAGACCGCCAGTGTTTTCAACAAGGTAGATTGTCCATGAGGTTCATGAGTTTAGTCATTTATCTTGCAGGTAAGCTTCGCTTCCGATCCTGAAGGTTCTACAAATTCAATCAATTCGTGGGTGAACGCAGAAACAAAAGGGAAAATTCCCCATTTGCTGGACACATTGGATTCTCTCACAAGGGTGGTATTGGTCAATGCTATACATTTTAAAGGTATGAACGAATATCGCAAATTTATTCTGTCAGCTTTATAGATTAAAATGGAGTTGTAGAATCGATTCAAATAAGTAATGAATGCTTCGATGAATTGATGTTTCTGTCAGCATGGAATAGGTCAGTATAAGAGACAATACTGTACATACCTTGTTATGATACACTTGCACATATTCAATTCTTAAAGCTTTGTATCAATGACCCGGCAACCGCATAAATGCTTATTCACAGATTCAGGCGCTTTGATGCTTGTGGCAGTAGCAAGATCATTCAAGTCTGAAAGTCAACAAAATGTGTTTCATCATTATTTTTGTTAGAAGCAATGTGAAAAGTTTCGAACTTTTTTTAAATTAAGGTACTGCTAATTAAAAGTAGAAAACAGTCATAGAGGCAGTAATTAATAAATCAATAATTTGATGAGAGCAGTATGGAAAGCAAGCTACGTGTTTGAAAAATCAGAAATCCCATATGCGCTTTTTTGCTGCTGTCAATCGTCTGAGATAACTATCCACGTCTTAACAAATATCTGGAACTTGTCATTATTCTTCTCTTTGCATCACAGGTCCGAGCTGTGTTTGATTATTGGATTAAGGATGCTGTTGATGCGTTGGTCTGACATATGGATAGCATTCTGCATATCTCAAATATGTTCATCATGCTGCGGTAGTGCACTGACTTAAGTACTGTGAATCGGAAGACCAGAAGGGCAAAAGCGTTAATTTGATGAGCATCATTTGCACATTTCAATTGGACATTAATCAGCAACTTATTAAAAAGCTACAATTTTCAATTTTCCTCATTGTTTGCATTACGACATCGCAGGAATCACTATCAACAGAACTACAATTGTCATCAGTTGCTCTAGCATATTTTCTGAATAATTTCCTATGAAGTTTCACACGTTGCAATCCGCAGACTCAACTTGTTAGTCTGGTATTGATGGAGACGTTGCAGATCTTGTCTCCGAGATGCAAAGGGAGAGCATATGCCTTATGACGAAATTTATTCTACACAGCTTGTACACTCATAAATATCGAAATATCGTGATGCAACGAGCGATGCAGTTCAGTTTGCTTAATGTGGACTGCAGATTGCACCACTGCACTCACGATGGACCATGGGCAACTAGAATCATTGCCAGGAATAACGCATACCGGCCTCGTAAAATGGGACCGATCATACCTATGCAATCAATAAATTAACAGTTAAAAAAGCAGTTCAGTTCAATTGCAATTCTGGCAAAAAGGATGTCTCAAAATGATTGGCCATTTTTATGGAATAGGCCTGCCATTCATAGTTGAGATTTCGGATATGTCGGCCCCCTTTTTTAGAGGCCGTTATGCGCTATTCCTGGTCATGGATGGATTCAGAGAGCTCATCAGATGCATCGTATTGGAATTTTGGCCAACCCCATGTCTACATGCAGCACAAGTTAACTTTCCTGATGGTTCGGCCTCACTACTTCCAATTGACTAGGTTAATCTTCCGATTTGTACGAATTTACTTTCACTTCTTTCCCTACAAGGCGCCGCTTCCATTCAGATATCAACAATATATCACAAACCTGTCGACTGTATAATCTTTGTTTATCTTCGTAGCATGCAATTCAAGAAGTTACCTTTATCCTTCTGAGTTACATTCAATTGTAACGCATGCGAGACTTTATCAGACTCATCAATTATGATACACTAATTGTATACACTTAATGTAGACACAAAGTTGATTATTAAAAACGGACCACAAAAATTATGTCAAGCTTCAATCGATTCTCATGTCTTCTAAGTGGGAGTTGGATCTAACTATTAATTTCATGATTTCGCTGTTATGCGAATGTTCAACGGACAGCTGTGCTAACGTCATTTAAATTATGAACGCACAGCAATGCTTTGAGCATTTGCGTAGACTTAAATTCGCCTTTAGGACGTGAAATTTTAAAATTCTACGCTTCAAAAATAGTATGCATTATTCAATTTGTGAATTACTCATTTGTAAAGATATACAAAAGATTTTCCAAAACCATGTCCTCTTCTCCCTCATGACTGTGAAACAGACAGACTCGCGGGAATAAGGGGGCTTGATAGGGCTTAATCCCTCCCCCCACTCAAATTTCATTTACTCGCTGCAGCTCCGAAACATGCTGTCAATGTCAGACTGTAGTCTAATTCATCGATGGGCTATATCTAACAATGCAAAACAAATATTTCCTAAACATTTCAGAATAATTTCTTTTTAATTATCATCCACGTGTATGTTCTCCTGTCACGTGACTCTTGATTGTTCATGAATGAAGTAGAGCTGCTACAGCGAGTTCAGAGATGCAGAGTTCCCTCCCCACTGATTCATGACCTCACAGATTTAGATTGTTTAATCTTCCTATTTTGCTGGACATCGAATAACGTGACTTTTCACTTGGGCTGCGAGAACTTATTGAATGGAGGGAGAATCTCAATATGAGTTGAAAAGCAAAAAAAGCCTTTCATCGCTTGCGCTTATCTATTTCATGGATTTCTTTAGAATGTTCAAATTGTCACGATTCTATAAAATTTTGAGAAATCCCATCTTTTTGTCTACATCAGAAGAATGTGATTGATTTCTGACAGTATGACAACTTGACCGTGAGATCCCACGAACATCTTCGCGACAACTTCGCCAGACGGGTTGTCGACAGTTCGACTTGTGCCTCGAAGCGACCCTCACAGCTCTTGGATAATCTGGTAAATGACAAAATAAAACGATGATTCGAGCTATCAGGCATGATGATTGCATCAGTCCTCGAAGTGTTGTTCGTCGATGCAATACAAGGAGAGGCTGCGGGTTCTCTTTTGAAATTATATTCTCAGGCATGGATTACAGCGATGGAGCTGCGAGCATGTTAACCCTTAGAGACCTGAGGGGGTTAAGTGGACCTCTTTTACAAATTCTTAGTTTGCCTGTTGAAATCAGTAACAAAACATTGGGAAAGTTGATTTTAAGTAGACAATGATGTTTACGTGTAAATAGATCGATGAAATTAATCTTTTGAGTGTCGTTCAGCTTTCGTAGTAAACATATACGAATATGTGGTGTCTTTATAATTCAGCAACATTTTGCACAATCTCAATTGTATTAGGAGGCGACTTCACGATGTTTTACTGCTACAGTAAAACCTCAGATAGCTAATTTTGTTGAAATTGAGTTATTCCGTGTGGCAGATCCCTTACATTCGTTCATTATTTTAAATGTATCCATCATTATCGGAAAAAGGCCTGCCTGGAGCCATAATTACTACTTTTAGACTATACAAAACAACTGCGGAGATCCCAAATTCATCAATTACTGATGTAAAAATGTTGTCAACAGTCTATTTTTTGGTGTTGGACTATTAATGTGATGATAGCTTTCATCGTGAACATGATTTTATCCTGAATTGTTCATATAGACCAACCAGTCACGCGCGATCATGTGCGAAAACAAAGTACATGTATTAGCATTTTGCGATTTTATGACACAGCGCACATACACGAGCATGATGTAAACAATAAATAAATGAATTTCACTCATTATGGACCATCATGGACATGCACAAAGTCATTCCTCATCTAATCGTAAATTTTTTTGGTAGGAATTTTGCACCCTCTTGAGACCTGAGGGGTGGGTACAATGGACCCCCTTGACCTACCTACCATACTTCTACTGATTCAATTGAAATGAAATAGCACATGCTGAATCATTGTCAGAAATGATGATTTTACATGAGCAATGAGCATAAGCCGTTGATATATCCACAGCAGAAAGGTGAGATATAAAAATATGGCTCCCCCTCTTAAGGTATCTGAGGGTTAAACACTTCTAAAATCATTCTTGTTTTCGGACAGTCCAAGGAAATCGCTTGCTGAAATCATTGCCAAAGTTAGAAATTATAACATGATAGTATACATACCAGCGATGAAACCGACTCAGTGGGTTAAAGTCGCCATTCGGTGACCCAGTCAATGACCCCGTTGTTTGTTTTTTGACTTTGCTCCTTTTGTAGCCATAGAACACGCTTTTATCTAATGTGAAGTCTGAACAAATAATCCGTTATAATAATTCTATGAACTCATAAATCACCAAGTGATTGGAAATGAAATCAATTACTGTTCGACGGAGAAAGACAAATAAGGACTTAAGTATACTGCGTATAAGTCGCTTGCTGTAAAAGAGTAGGACCTCTACGGGATTGTCACTGGTCGGCACAGCTACGAAAGAGGAGGCATAAGGCAGTGATTTTTCTGAAAATCGGTAATTTTTGAGGGTTAATGATTTTCCAACTTTTGGCAGGTCTAATTTAAAGCAGAAATATTAGAAGTGGAACTCTTTTTCCTTACTGAATCACAGGAATTTTGTGCGCATTTAATCGAGGTCAACGATTCATACTATCAGCATTTAAAATCTATACCCGGTACCGCTATAGCGGTGTAGTGGCGAAAATTTAAAGGGAGGGACAATTCGAAATCACTTCCGTAAATTTTGAAAATTGGCATTTTATAAATAGTCTATTTTATGACTAAACTTCCATGACTTCAGCCCAACTCGAGCAATCTAGCATCATTCAGATGCTGTACATAAAATATTGACTGAGTCTGATTAACATGTTCGCAAATTATTCAGCAAATGCTTTTAAAAGTATGATGCTTAAAGTCCAACTTCAATATTCACAAAATCACATCATTGGTCGTTTAGCCTGTCAGCAATTGAAGGAAATCGTTCAAAAAATCCGCTCGTTAATGTATTTTGATTTCAAAAGAAAAAGGCAGTCATGTTCAAGTATGCTGAAAAATATAAGTCTTCTGTATGTTAATTTTGGTCCAATTTTGGTTAATATAACTTTAATGCATGTAGGCCTATATATTTCAATAGGGTATTGTCAGAGAATTTTGGTCAGATTCGAGCTGATCTGTATTAGCTCGTGCGGGATGAGTTCAAATTAATATCAATTCCCCATGAACTAACTGCGTTGCTCTTGAAAGGTATTAAAAATCTGCTTTAGCCACAAAAAATAGTGAATGATGTTGTTAAATATCATCGTAAAACGCCTTCAATTTCAAGCAAGTAAAATTATGATGATGAACTTAGATTATACAAAATTGGTTCTAGTCACACGTGGTATAATTCAGGGGTCGACAACCGGCGGCTCGAAACCCATTTCATGCGTCCCGAGGCTCCGTTTCAAAATTGCCGTCATGTGCAACCCATGACGTCTACAATAGTTTATGAAATTGATGCTTTGTTTTCGTCCTTTTCCAAGTTGAAGAGGGTCAGACGGTTGATGCTTTCCGATCGCACGCCTCTACTCCTGCTGATCTACGAACATTGTTGGATTTAGGTCCAGAGCTCAGAGTTCATCAGAGACGACTTGTGACCATATTTTTTTTGACCAAGCTTTTTGCCTTCGACCTTGTGCTGGAAGGATCTCTTCGTCTAGTCATCTTATCCTCTCATAATGTGGCTATACCACTACAGCCTTCTTATTCGCAAAGTATCGGAAATGCCATCTAGGCTCATCTTATTCCGTAAGTCTTCACTCATTGTTTCAATCGATCAGTCACACCTTTCACACCTTTTCTTTTGGCTGGTTGAGGTTGCCGATCTCTGGTGCAATTAATGGTTGTGCTGATATTTTATGCCATGATCGTTGTTATAAGCTTGCATATGCGATAAAAATAACACACTTTATCGAACCTGTTTGAGAAATATCATTTTTTGAATGTTTGACACGTAGGCATTATATCAATTTGACGTTTTTCTACATCAACTTGCTTTAGTTTCATCAATAATCATTTTAGTTCAGTTAGTCGGAATCTTTTGATAGCAATCCTTTTCCTGGTAATATACATTTAGGTCAAATCTGTGGTAGAAGTCAAGTGCATCACAAAAATGCAATTAGAATGAATTCTCTTCTTATTTCAACCTTCTAGTGTCATATACATCCGCATAGCAATACGAGATATACAGCAAAATAGATGAATAGGGAATGAGAGAGTATAGGCGAAAGATATTAATTAGAGAATTGTAGATGGATTGATGTAGATTGATGTGCTGAATTATTTGTTCCAACAATGAAACCCTCATCTACACACTTAACATTTGCTTCTAAGTTCCGGCTTCCTGATCAGGCTTGCATTTATGAATGCGATAAGAACGAAAACACTATTGGGCAGGAACCTATCCGAACCTGATCCTGTCTCCTTTGACTACTTGTCTTTTTTATTTTCAGGGTTTTGGGAAAAGGCTTTTCAGAAGGAAAATGTCAGAGACGATACTTTTCATATCAATTCCTCTTCGAAAAAGAAAATTAAAATGATGTATCAGAAATCGAAAGTTGCATACGGTGAGACCGATGATGCTATAGCAATTGGAATGCCTTTCAAAGAGACCGGTTTTGTCATGCGTTTCATCTTGCCAAAAGAAAGATTCGGTTTGAAGAAACTAGAAGAAAAATTACTGAAGGATAAATCGTCTCTGGATAAATTATATCAATCTATGTGGCCCATGGAAGTTGAAATTCACATACCAAAATTCAAGATGAGGAACAACCTCGATCTTGTTCCTCATTTGAAAGCTCTCGGCATCAAAGATCTCTTCAGCCAGGAAACATGTGATTTATCTGGTAAGTAAAGTCTTTGTGTAACTCTTAATAGTTGTGAATTGCATTCAAAATAGTTTCTAACAACCAACACACGAGTTGTACTTCCCGCTTGAGAAAGTTGCCATACTCTGATTGCATGATTACTGACATGAACACCAAAAAATATAGTTGTTAAACATAGTGAGGCACCTATCCACATGATTAAATAACCAATGGGTTGAATTTTACACTTCTTTATGACGGAGATCATCGTGATCGAAAAACTAATATGGTGAATTTATGGTATAGTACATTTCAGGTAGTTCTTTCCAATCCAAAACACAATCTAAAGAATGAGTTTATAACCAGGAGCATTGGTCATAGAATCATTTTATATCTGAAAAATATGAACGTTCTTTTGGCGGCCATTTGTAATTAACCTGAATAAAAAAATATCCTTTTTTATTGATAGGAAATTGAAACGAACAGCAGAATTTTCGATGGAAAATGGCTGCTCTAAGTGGTTTAGCCAATTTTCAGGACAGGACAACTTTCTTTGTGAATTTTGGGTAAACCGTATACATAGGACAGAGAAAGTAAAACTGATTTAAAAGACATAATGAAGTTCTTATGCTCGGGATAGACATGGGCAAGGTTCCTCAGACATTGGTTAAATTTTCATCACAGAAAGAAGATTATTGGAAAGTTTGTGATGCACTTTGTTATTTGAAAACTCTCATTGATTTTAGACATGTATAGACACTTGAATCCATGACAATAGTCTTAGCACCTGCATCTGCTTTTGAAATGTGAATGAATTTATTTTTCTTATGAGAGTTAAAGGCTAATTTGTACCGCCGTGGGAGGGCATCAGCTGCATTCACCAAACCATCATAAATGCTTCTCAGTTGACCAGCAAGAAATTGGTTTTCAAAATCACTACCAATATGTGTCTTTGCAACAAAATCTGGAAATTGTTTCTGGCTGTTGGGTGAAGCAAAATTTAGGCCAAAACTGAGAATTTCCAGTTTGAACTTAGACAAAGCGTGACTAGACAAATTGACAACATTATCTAAATATATCTTGTCAATGAATCTGGAATCCGAAAGATTATCGACACATAAGGATTGGTATATGGCTTCTTTCATATGCAAATGATGCGAGTGCTTCATTTAAGTGTTTCTTGCTTTATATAATGCATAAATAGTAAATAATAAAGCGTTGGGACGAAATGTTTTGCGAAGGATATTTTATTTCCTTTCGAAGTTTACTCAAGTTTTTTCCATATCGAAATCGTCATGTACATCCACTTTATTTATTGTCCATTTCTTTATACATCACAATTTTCACCTCTATCAGCCTTCTTTGAAGCTTATTTCCTTTATCTTTTTCAATTTCCCTCGAGATTCATTTTTTCAATATAGGAACGTTTCCGTAAATCGAGTTTTTTCGAAGGTTTCTCTTTAAATCGAAATATTTATTTATTTCCTTAGAAGTTTATCAAAGTTACGTTCTTTTCTCTGAATTGATATCCTTCGACGTATATTTTTCAATATACTGTACATGTGAAAACCTTTCCGCAAACAGATTTTATAGAGGTTTTCCCTTTTTCCATGTTTTCATTAATTTTATTCGAATTTTGTTTTTCTACATGTACATCAAAATCTAGATCCACTTCCTTCCAATATATTCTTCAGATCAAATTCCTTGTATTCTTTCGAAGCACATTTTACTACAGTCCTTCGCAATCTTGGTCTACTGACAGAATTACGATGATTTCCTTCCAATTTTTTTTAAGAAAATTTAAATGGAAGCTTGATCCATCTTGCTTCCTTTCGAAGTTAGCCGAAGTTTATTTTTCCACACTGAAATCTGTTTCTGTATCGGTCAACTAACATCATAAAATCTCTACCATACACTTGCCGTTATGTATAGTTTCGACAATCTATGTGAAGTGAAGCATAATTCGATATTTGGTGTGCTATACACTGGCGAAGTATGCTATAGACTAGCTCTAGATCTGCGAAATCGCGGCATTTGCGAAGTTCATTATTTCTCGCAGCAGCTAAAGGCATTGCGTAATTCGTGAATTCTTAATTTGTCTCACTTCTGTAGGTCTGATTTTCACCATAATGATTCAATAGCATTAATGTCATCTGAAAATTTCCATCAAAACTCGGTTATGAATTCGACTTGCGTCTTTCTGATATGATTTTGATTTAAAGGTTTGTGGATGTGAAAGCCTGAGAACTTACGATTCGTCGAGAAACGATTGATAAGGAAGTAAACGAAAATAACAACCATTGATGATGCTGTTAACTTTTATTCATGAAACGCTACAGATAGTGAGTGGGCAGTCCGTTTTTGTACAGCCTAATACAAATTTCTATTTTCCAGTATAAACTGCATAACATAACAAAATTCAAGCTGCTGTAACTGAAAAGTGAAAACCAATATCAGTGTTAACAACGGTGATAGAGCGAGTTCTTTTTCATAGTTGGATATCGTCTTTTCGTTTAGAGGCATTTCATGTCTTTTGTACGCATGCGTTGAAAATGAGCACATTCCTGTTTGATGACGATATTCAAAAGTATTGAAAGTCTACTGGCTGACCTTTCTGCAGTTCTCAAGGGAAATAAGCCGAGACCAAAAACTTCTCAAGCGTTTAATATCAGAGCTGAAAGCGCACCAATAAAATATACGTGTTGCTATTTTGCTATTTTAATCGAGTTGCCATTTTTTGATTGTTTGATCCATTGCATGATAGACAATGGTGCATCTTAGTATGAATTTTGAGCCTAATTTCGTCGGAAAAGATGGGAATTTCATGAATTGAATTGAGACATGGCGATATGTTGACTGATTGGAACTATGAAACACGTTTTAACTCACTGCTATAAAAATATTGTTTATTTACATACCAATCCTGGCTAATGGTCACAAAACTTAAGTGACCACACATGATAGCCCACCCCAAAGTGGCACCTGCTAATGTTTGACAGAATTTTCACCCCTAGCACAGCTATGAGCCATGAACGAAGCTAGGGATTACCCAATGAAAAAGTAATACATGCATTGTATTACTTTAAATAAATAAGAAAAAAAGAATAGACTTTCTAATCTGATTAAGCTGTCCCTATCAGAAACCTGTTCGCACGCCTCTTGAAAGCATCAAGATTACATTGGTCAGAGAAAGTGGTGTAGGTAAGCTGATTCCAAAACTGTGCCGTGCGAACAAAGAAAGCTTTTCGAGCGACTTACAGTGGGTGCACGTTTTAAGCTGGCATGATAGCATGTGAGTGAATTAGCTCTGCGTGTGCTTGTGGAGAACATCTTAGGTTTATGCATGCACTCATTTACTGCAGAGCTGCTTCTATGGAAATAGTATCTGTAGAAGAGACTGACTGAGTGAGGCAACTGATGGAGAGCGGCTGCAACTTGTTAGCAAGTTTTTCACCCATGACATACTTGACACGTTTCTCAACCCGTTCAAGGAGGTTAAGATGCGTTTGTGGGGCGCCGGCCCACATATGACAACAATACTCCGTCAGAGGACCAATAGTGGACTTGTAAAGATAGCAGACAGTCTGTGGAGGAAGACAACTGATGGCACGATAGAGACTACCAATGCGTTGAGGTGCCTGCTTGCTGATGGACTGGATGTACGGTTTCCATGACGTCTTTCGCAACCGCAACCCAAGGAAGGAGATGGAATCTTGTTCTCTGATCCTATTATCTGACATCCTAATACTATGATGATCATCTCCTTTAAGTCGTGAGTGCAGAATACTATGATTTTTTGAAGGATTGAAAGACACAAGCCATTTGGCGCCAATTCTGAGACCCTGGGTAAGTCATCATTAAGAACATCGCATAATCGCTGACGTTGCTGAGTGCTCTTAGCAAGTCGCTCTTTGGAATTGAAGAGTGTCGCGTTATCTGCATACATCACCAGTTTACTTACTAGGCAGTCTGGAATGTCGTTGATGTACAGCAGAAAAAGAGTGAGTACCAAAATTGACCCTTGAGGAACTCCTGCATGGACAACCTTGGTGGAAGACTTTTGGCCATCTAAGACGACATATCTGGCGGTCACTAAGGAAAGAAGAAATACGTTTGTCGAGTTGATGAGTAACTCCATAAACTAAAGCTTCTTAAGGAGTCCCTCATGCCAGACTTAGTCAAATGCCTTGGAAATGTCCAGGGCGACGGACCTCGTCTCACCTTGTCCATCAGGAACACGATTCACATGTTCAGTGAGACATGACAGAATATCTGCAGTTGATCGAGAGTGCCTGAAGTCATACTGTTCTTCTGAGATAACTTCTTTTTAAGTTGCACAGCACATGCTCTTTGACTATTCCGATGATTAGATTGTGATAGGATGGTTCTCCAATCCACGTTTCTAAATTTTTCTATAACCCGTAAGCGCCCCGCATCTTCGCACAAGCATAAAAAGATGTGGGTGTTTTCTTTTTACATGCAGCACTTAACTCAAATTTCATAAAAATCACTTCTCTGGAAGGCTTTTTACTTAACGCGGAAAATTATTAATTAAGTCTTACTTAGTCCTTGATGAGCAGTGCTTGGTTTGTTCAATAAGATTGATAGGTATTTAGAAATCTGTTTTAGTGATGAAGGTCCCATTTTTCCAGGTGTCAGTGGCAACAAGGAATTATCGGTTTCTTCAGTGATTCATGAAGCTTGCCTTGATGTGAATGAAGATGGTGCAGAAGCAGCTGCAGCGACAGCCATGGTGATGACATTCTGTGCAGTAATGCCAGATATGCAATTTTTGGCTGATCATCCGTTTTTGTTGTCCTTATGTCACAATGATTCTTCACTTTTCATGGGACGTGTGACAGATCCCGATTGTTCATCCAATTGAGTGGCCATGTTTAGTGATTGAATTGTTGATTTAGATAGTCGATTCATATGACCTCTGACTGGTATATTTTCCATTATTCGGTAGTCAAGTAATTATGGTCTCAGATGACAGCGAGTTTTATGCTCTTCTTTGATTATCGGTTTATCGATTCAATACCTTTTTGATGACTTGCCTTTTGATTTTTTCCTTTGTGTAGCTTCATTTTATGAATATATCACCGGTGCTTGTACCTGTTCTACTGTTTTCGTTACTTTCATGACTTCCATCAGGGCAATTCGGATCTCCACGTTTTCGAATAAAGAAATACAAAAGATTACAAAACGGAACTAATCTATTCAAACCTCATCAATTTTGGTAGTCAAAGACCGCCACTGATTTGAAATACAGTAGAAACTAGAAATTCAAGTGATTACGTAATCAGCATTGATCGGGATCATCGCATTATTTTTGGGTGATTACGGAGCGGCGAGGAAGTTAGTGTCAACAATCATTTAATCAGTGTTATTTTGGCGATTCACCAATAATAATAAATTCAATGTTATTTAGATCTTTGTTGGAAATAAAATTATGGCAAGCAGGTTTGATAAGTCACATTAATGAAGGAGATTGTCACTCAATGTTTATTGATATGACATTAACTCAAACTTAATTAATATGATCACTATTTTATAGCTATCTATATTCAGAAGTCAGAAGTTAATTGCCAACAACTGTGGACAAACTGACAACAATGACAAAAAATACATTAACATTCATCAACAATAATATAATCAATTAGCCGACATTATTTGTTATCTAAATTACAGATAATTATTTAATTAATTTTCATATAAATTCTTTAATCGCACTATTAACGTGATATCGTATTCATCAGCAAGTCCTAACATGAATGGATTGAAGAATATACATTTTTTATGTTTTTGCTGGGTTCCATCAAATTGCAGTGCCATCTTTTTTTTATATATATAACTCAAGTGCCATCTAAAAAGTACCGTAGTTCACATCAGAGACTTCCTGACTGACAGTTTGACTTCCTGAAAACGGATTTGAAGAAATGAGTCATAGCGAGGGATTTAAGTTTCTACTTTATTCAGTAATTCAATGTTCTATATACTATCAATAAAAGATTTTGCCATCGTCAGTTGAACGATGTGCTGCAAACGTATACCGACTTTTCATATTATCATTTTACCATGAATCAAAAACTCTACTTAGCGAAGTAAGCAGCAAAATGCATTTTTCCTTTCCTCTTTTATGATTTTAACCATCTGATTGACCGAAAGTAACACATGTGTCCAAATACGTTCCCCTTGTAATCAAATCATGATAAATAGATGAAGTTACACCAAACAGAGATTTTATTGAAATGTGCAAATGACAATTTATTGCCCTTCAGGTGTGAGTGGAATTAGGGATTTGTTGGTATCCGCAGTTGCTCATGAAGCCTGTTTGGAAGTGAACGAAGATGGTGCCGAAGCTGCTGCTGCTACTGCTGTAGTAATGATGCTCAGATGTATGCCACGGCCATCCCCAATTTTCCTTGCTGATCAACCGTTTTTGGTTACACTAGACCACAAAGAAGCAATTCTTTTTATTGGTCATGTTGAGGAGCCAGAATAGTCGATATTGTGCAGTGTGATATCTTTCATGTGATATTGACAATTTACAAATATTTAAGAAATCGATGGAAAACTACGGATTGCTGATTATGAGCTGATTATCGAAATAAAGAAGAATTTCTCAAGAGACAAACAATTCTTCTTGTCAGATGAACAGTGGTGATGGAAACTTAGGTTTCTGAAAAATGCATTTCTCTCGTTCAATGTATTCGCTCAGAGTAGTACATGTATGAGAGTTATGAAGCTAGACATCATGAAATCTGAAATAATCAAAAGTAACATGCGGAACACGCAAAAGTAACATAATCAAAAGAAAACATTCTGCAAACTGTCATTTACCCGTTTAGGAACATGCGGAAATACATTTATGTGACGTGACATGCAGGCCTACATTCTGCGTGCATGCGAACTTCAAAATAATGAAAAGTAGACCTTCGTACTTGGTATTCAGAAATCTACTGAAATTCCGCTGTCAAAAGAGCTGAAACTAATACGAGTACATGTTGGACCTGTGAGTAAAATCCCTAGATTTTGGGGATTTGCAAAACCTATGATTTCGGGATAATCATTGATTCTATCTAAACAAAGTTTGATATGGAAATGCTCTCCTTTAATTGCAATTATTCTTCACATAATCGTTGAACCTTCAAAGGGGTTCATGTTGAGAATAGCGGATGAATGTGGTGTTCACACGATTAAACAGCTTAATTTGAATACAAAGATGTTTACTTTAGTGTCCAGCTTTAGTCAGAATGCATGATGCAGGTGGCGAGATGTGCGAAAATATTCCAAATTGAAATCTATTAAGACTGTTGACGTAACGACGTAAATCATTTCTCAATTCTCTTCATACCAATTTGCACAGTTCCATATATTCCTCTTTGTTACAATACGTCAAAATGTACGTCGTTACCATACAAACTTTGTTCTGAAATATATTGAAAATAACAAAGGCTACAGAAAAGCGAAAAGGTTTTGAATATGGGAAAAATGTGATAACAGCAAGATAATGTGGTTTCAAATAGACAACAAATTTTGGAAGAATGTCGTCTATTTTATGAAAGCCTATACAATTCATGCGAAATCCAACTTAACACATTGCAATCAGTTCTGGAGAATGGTGTCACCCCTATTCTGCCAAGTGAGATAGAACGCGCCTTACGTTTAATGAAAAATCAGAAAGCACCAGAACATGATGGCTTGGTAGTCGACTTACTCAAAGTAGCAGGAAACGAAATAGCTGATGGAATCGCGAAAATATTTACGCAAAATTCTTATTGATCAAAGGATACCAGACGATTGGAGAAGATCAACCCGTCATGCTGCTCCACAAGAAAGGTAACAAGAAGAACCTAAAGAACTATCGACCAAATTTCGCTATTACCAGATATGTACACGCTGTTTACAAAGATCATGTGCAACCTGATCACCAAAGTACTGAACGAAAACCAAAGAAAAGAACAAACTGGATTCCGCAAAGACTTTTCTACAACTGACCATGTGCATGTCAGTTAATCGAAAATGTAATGAATACAGCAAACCATAGAGTAGGGATATATAGGTATGTAACAAGTAGGGTAGTATGCAACAAGTTAGATATCAAAAGGAATGAATATTTGCTAATAAGCATCCTAACTAAGCGGAAATTTAGCTGATTATCTAAGGAATTTCATGATCCGTTTTATCATGGAAGTCTTCATGAAAAAGTGGACATCTTATTGTGCTTTCTTGGCTGAAATTTCAAATTTCTAATTCATGAAAGCAATAGCAGGTCATCGAGTTGACAATTTAACAAATATTACCTCTCCAAGGCTGTCATGACACGGACAATCTATAAATTAATATCATTTCCTTCTGCTTTGCTATCATGATCGGTTAATTCCGTTGTAATTTCTTCAAAACTGCTTAAATGTGTACCTCACATTTTGAAACAATTCCGACTGTATCTCCCTTGAGTTCATTTAATGAAATCGAAAGTGTCTACACATTGGGGATTTAATAAATGCGGAGTTAACACTCTACCTTACATACTTACTCTATGCGGCAAACCATTGTGCATGCGGGTTTCATAGACTTTGAGAAGGCGTTTGACACGGTAGAACATAAAGAGGTTTTCAAAGCACTAGAAATCCAAGGAGTCGAGCCTATCTGCGTGAATATCTTGAAGGTGATCTACAATCAAAGTGAAGTTGTCATCTGGATGGAAGAAAAGAGTGTCACTAGGCGAGTAAGGCAAGGTGATGCAATCTCCCCAAAACTGCTTACGTCGGTTCTTGAAGATGTTTTTAGGTCCCTGCACTGGATAGAAAGAGGCATAAATATCAATGGCATGAATTTGATTCATTTGCGATTTGCTGACGACATTGTTATTTTCTCAGAAAATATGGAAGATCTCCAAATAATGATAAATGAATTAGCACTTGCCAGTAAGCAAAGAGGACTAAGAATAAATGTAGACAAAGCGAAAGTCATGAAAAACAACAGTGTTATCTCGGAACCGTTGAGTGTCGACAACGTGCAGCTCGAAGATGTTCAAGAATATATTTACCTTGGTCACTTAATAAGCATGAGCAGCAACATCGCTAAGGAAATCAGTAGGAGATGTGTACAAGCATTTAATCGTGCAAAAGAAGCATTCAAGAGTGACATACTGTTGAGATAGGATTTCCCTTGGAGATACGAGTGCTCTCATTGGACGAAGAGAGACGAATCGTGTGTGCGCTTACGCCCGGTTGTCTGACGCTGTATGTACGATGACACACCTCTAACGAGCCTGCGAATAAAGATGTCTGCTTACTGTGCGTTCTAACTCTGACTCCTATTACAACATGGCGACCCAGCTCGGAAGTATTCGACCACCTGCAAACTTTCTGACTACATCAAGTTCACCTATTCAAGATACAGAATTCTACATCGAGGAGTTAGAGCTTTACCTTGCTCCTATTGCTGCAGACAAATTTACCGAATCACGCCGAACTGCGATTGTGTTGAACATTCTCGGACCATCCTGCAGAAAATTACTTTCCGCCGCAGGCTCAACTTCGTGTGTTTCGGATGTTTACAAACTTCTACGTTCATTATTTCCATCGGCTCCTTCTGTCACGATTGCAAGACAGAATTTCAACAATCGTCGACAACATCCTACAGAATCGATTGTTGAGTACTTCGCTGAACTATCGCTTCTCGCATCGAAATGTGACTACGGTACTATGAAAGACGATTTAATGAAAGTGATCCTTGGTGCGACTGATACGATCAAAGAGAAACTGATATTAGAGCAACCAACGTCGGTACAGTCAGCGTTGGAAATTGCCCGTCGCATTGAAACGATACAAGGTGAGCTGAACAACAATAACATCATTCGACCTGTACATGATAGTTCTGACTTATCTGTGAATAAGCTTTGCCTTTCTGAGAAACCTCATACACAGGGTAGGTCTTCTTTTCTTAAAGAATCTAAGAAACAATTCTTTTTCTAGTAATACTAAGCGTAATGATGCAAGACACCAAAGAAGTTTTAGCGAACGCTATTGTTTTAGGTGCGGTGCGTACGATCATGTTGCGAATAGCCCTAATTGCCCGGCTATCGGGAAAGATTGCATGAATTGCGGAAGGAAAAATCATTTCTCTCGCGTGTGTTTTCACACTTCGTCTAAAAATGTTTACCATATCAATTCCTTATCCAATTCCGCTACTGAATTTCGCACAATTGAAGTTACTACTGACAAACGTAATGCGAGTAGCTAAAATTGTTCTCCTAAATTCACTTATGTGATCGATACAGGTACTCCGATTACGATTCTTCCGAAAGTTGATTTTCTGAAACATTTCACTACTAGAGACCTGAAGAGATGCAATGACCAAATATTTGATTATTCCGGAGGAAACATTAAGGTGTTAGGTCAGATTGAAATGAAACTGTCATGGAATAACAGAAATACTTTTGAAGCAGTGATTGTTACCGAAAGTGGAAAGGCTCTATTAGGTCTGAAGGCATTCGAAAACTTGCATGTTTACACTCTCTGGCAGGTTAACTCCGTATCTGCTAATTGTAAGCCTAAATTCAATCACAAAGTAGCGCTTCGAGATGATATCATTCCAGTAAAACAGAAAATTCGCAGAATTCCATTAGCACTTAGAGATAAGGTGAAACAAGAACTTAACCAAATGGAGCAAAAAGATATCATAGAAAAGGTTGATGAAAGTGAATGGGTTTCAAACCTTGTAGTAGTACAAAAGCCTAATGGAAAGGTACGACTCTGTTTAGACTTGAGAGATGTGAATAACGCTATCATTATTGATGGTTATCCTTTACCTTTCTTGGAAGAAATTTTCTTGAAAGTGCGAGACTGTTCGAAGTTCTCAGTTTTAGATTTGCAAAATGCTTTTCTACAGCTACCTCTGCATGAAAGTAGTAGACACATTACTACCTTTGTCACCCAAGATGGATTGTATAGGTTCAAAAAAGTTCCTTACGGACTTGCTTCCGCTCCAGGAGTGTTTCAAAAGTTGATGATGACAATTTTAGGTGACATGCCTGGAGTTCAGTGTTATCTCGATGACATAATTATAGCAGGAAATACTCAGGAACAACACGATCAAAGATTACACACGGTTCTTAGCAAGATAGAAGCCGCAGGATTCCACATCAACAAAGCAAAATCGCAGATTTCTCGCGACACATTACGTTTCATGGGTCACGTTATTTCAAAAAATGGCATCGAGCCAGATCCGAATAAGGTTGAAGCTATAGTCAATTCGCCTCCGTTGAAATCTTCTTCTGAAGCAAAATCCTTCCTTGGACTAATCAGTTATTACGCAAAATTCATTCCATCATACTCAGACTTGGCCGAACCATTACTCCGTCTTACTAGGAAGAACGTTCCTTGGACATGGGATAGTCATACTCAGGATGCTTATGATAGGCTGAAGCAGGTTGTTACTGAAAAAACTACACTTTCTATCTTCAATCCAGATTTGAAAGTACGTACTGAAGTACAAACCGATGCAAGTGATACAGGATTGGGTTGCGTTCTCTTACAGTATGACGAACATAATAAACAAAAAGTGATAGCCTTTGCTTCTCGTACGCTAACTCCGGCAGAACGTTCGTATTCTGTTATTGAGAAAGAAGTCTTAGCAATATCTTTTGCTGTCAAGCGTTGGAAAATATTTCTATGGGGACGTACATTTGATATTCAAACCGATCACAAACCTTTAGTTTCCATCTTCACGAAACGTGATACCCTTCAAGTCAATTTGCGTATCGCTCGTTGTGTTACAAATCTTCTTCCGTTCACTTACAACATTCATTATTGTAAAGGTTCTGAAAACTGTATTGCAGATTTTCTTTCGAGAGCTAGTCTTTCTGGTGACGATTCAAAAACGAACTCTTTAGACACCTCTTCACAGGCGCTTATTACGATCAACTCTATTTTCACTACAGGGACTATTTCTTCTTCTGATTTTAAGAAACATGTACAGGTCGACAGAGAGGTTCTTGTTTTTCAGAAATTCCTGAAAGGCCAATCATTGACAACGGAAGAAACTACATCAATGGCGCCATTCCAGGCCGTGAAACATGAACTCTCAATCAGTGATGGATTGGTGTTTCGTGGCCCAGATCGGCTTGTTCCTCCACAAGCGTTGCGACGAAGGATTATCGAAATAGCGCATGAATCCCATCAAGGAATCAATCGAACGGTAGACCAAATCTCAATGGACTTCTGGTGGCCTTCAATCAACAAAGATATTCGTGATTACATCACTCAATGCAACACGTGTGCATCGTCCAAGAAAACAGCCAAATTCTTTTCCGCTACGGTGATACCGACAGATTCTCCAGATTCTCCATGGCATACGATCGGTATGGACATCGTAGGACCTATGGCTTACCTGCCTTCTGCTAAACGTTATGCAGTTACAATCATGGACTATCATTCGAAGTTCCCTTTCGTGTATTTCGTCTCGGACATAACCAGTGAGCGTATTATTAACATTCTGTCTGATCTATTTGCCATAGAAGGATTCCCGAAAACCATTGTGTCGGACAATGGCCCTCAGCTGACGTCTACGGAGTTTGAATCATAGGTTTGAATCATAGAGTTTGAATCCTACCTTGCTTCCCACGACATACGTCACCATCGAACCCCAGTTTTTCATGCCCAAGCAAATGGGTTGATAGAGCGATTCCATCGCACATTGAAGTCTCAACTGGAAATCGGTGTATCCCATGGTATCAAATGGTATTCATACGTACAGAAATTCCTTGCTAATTATCGTTCGACTCCTCACACTCATACCGGATTGACACCTTCAGCTCTCCTACACGGTAGGCAAATGAGAACGAACCGAAACCTCTTCCTACCGACTCTGAAGGAAACGCCCATTCAGGAACCAAATCTTCAATTGGATCGACAAAGGAGGAGGACCGAAACTTACCGAACTGTTCGTTACCGACATCCTGTATATCACCAGGGTGAGCGGGTACGTGTTCTTCTTCCGAATTCGAGAACTCTTGTCAGAACTATATCTGGTCGTTTGGGTACTCATACCTACCTGCTCGACGATGGTTGCCCATGGCATGTGTCACGCTTGTCAAAATTGCGGGGAAGTGGATCGATTTCAGGACATCCGATCGGTGGAGCCCCAGTGGGCCAAAGTGCTCAAACTCGCAGATATCCTCAACACTGTGTTCAACCTCCTGATCGTTACATTTTAAACTCGTTTAATCCGTAGCTACTTCGTAAACTTTCAGCTACTGTTTCCGTTTCTATTTACTCTCAGTCATGAGAACTTACGCGTTTTTCATCTATTTGTTATCTGCTTTCGATATACCCCTATGTTGTAAATTTTTTAGGGGGAGGGTGTTGAGATAGGATTTCCCTTGGAGATACGAGTGCTCTCATTGGACGAAGAGAGACGAATCGTGTGTGCGCTTACGCCCGGTTGTCTGACGCTGTATGTACGATGACACACCTCTAACGAGCCTGCGAATAAAGATGTCTGCTTACTGTGCGTTCTAACTCTGACTCCTATTACAACACATACCACTGAGCCTTAAGAGACAAACCCTCAATAAGTGCAGTCTCCCTGTTGACATATGGATGCGAAGTGTGGAGGACAGCGAAGAGACATAGAAATAAACTTCAATTACCCAAAGAGCAATGTTGAAGATTACAAGACGAGATAAAAAGAAGAACATGGATTAGACAATAGACAGGAGTAAGTGACGTCCTGGAGACTGCAGCAAAACTGAAATGGAGATGGGCTGTATATTTGGCAAGAAGACAAGATGGGCGTTGGACAAAATTGGTAACAGAATGGTATCCGAGGAAGAGAAGAATAAGAGGAAGAAAGAGAGCACGTTGGGAAGACAGTCTAACTAAAGTGGCATGGAAAACATGGATGCGCGAAGCACAAGACCGACGAGGTTGGCGACATCGTGTAGAGGCCTTCATCCAGCAGTGGACTGAAAATGGCTGAAGAAGAAGAAGACTATTGAGGATGTGAAAGAAATCATAAATTCATAGATTCTTACACATCATCAGCGCAAGGCCTTTCAGACGCTACAGGCGACCATCGTTATGAAAATGACTCAGGATCAGCATCAGCATAACCATGACTATGACCTAAGTCCGCCACCTCCATATGACGAATTGTCAATCGAAATTTATAGCGACATAAAATGATAAAATACAGCAGATAAGTCCTACTAATAAAATACGCAGTAGAGTCAGGAAAAATTGAAATTGCAAGGGAGAAGTAAAAACAAGTCGAACTTTCAACAACTGGCTGAAGAAACTTACTGCATGGTTTGCGGGTGCGTACTGATTAGTCCAAAACTCTTCCTAATCACTGGTCACTTCCATACTGTCTCTTTGTCTGCTACCTCCAGCCCGATCGCAAAATACTCCCTATAATACCAAGGAGGGTCATGCGGCCGATTTGACTTATTTTTAAATTGTGAACTAATTTAACCAAACGTATGATGTATTTCATCAAAAGAAGTAATGAAGAAACATGCTTAATGACAACTTCTTTTACGAAACTACTTAATTATAGGCTACATGAAGTCAATTTAAGCAATGTATGCACATGATTGCGGAATTATCCACATTATGTGCGCTCTAGAGATTCGTGGCACTCGGCAACAACTTGAATTGCGTGCTGCTTGCAAAGATGCATAACCTGCTTCTGCATTCGATGGGTGCCTTACTTGAGTGTCTTGATGATATTCGACCTGTTTGCATTTTTTCAGCCACGATTTCTTGTTTGCTAATGCCGATGGTTCTTCACTTAATCTAAAAGCATTATCAACTCCAAGAAAGCATGTCATCAGTTGTTGTTCCCATATGAAGATTCACAATGCTTCTCAAGCGATATACTCATGATATTTTAGCTACTATACAAAATATCTGCACAATTTAAGGCACTAAATATCAGGCATCTTCCTCCTACTCTACCTTGCTCTTCACTTTAATCACAAGTGACTAAACTGCTTAAGTTACATACTCTACACCAGGAACTCGGAGACATGGTCCAGCTACTACGGCTCCGACAATGCGACCCAATGCAATTCGACATAGTCGGGGCCCATCACGAGACCGAAAATGAGACTTTCACAGAATGATGTACACCATGTGGCTACTACGAAACTGCACAACTTTCGAGTTCTACGTGATCATACAAGATCACAGAAAGCACATATAAATCCATTGGGAAGCAGACTGAGGTTTCGGTAAAATGAGATTTTTCTGTGTTTTCTCCAATTGAATGAGAAATACTCGGTCAAACAATTCGTGCACCGTTGTTCAAGAAGCTAAGCACATGTAGATTCATTATGTTTTTTGTCGTCAAACACAGCATCTTGATTATACATAGTCTAGCTAAAACTTTCTGTCTTTAAATGCATTTTTGCATACATCACCGATCGGAGGCATAAATATACACAGGATAGAAAATGATCTGAAGATATATATTCCATGCTAAAAATTATGACTATTGACTTAGCTGGTGCTTCCCGCTAGTAGTAAGTAAAACTCCACTTCTGGATAGCGCAAGATGGCCGCCATCGCTGACTCCCCCCCCCTCTGGAACGGCAGAGTGTCGTGGTCGGCCGCCGTGGTGCTTCGTGTCTGAGTCCCCCCCCCTCTGGAACGACAGAGTCTGCCGTGGTGTGCCGGCCAGGTTGGTTCACGTTCACAACATGTTCGCTGACTCCCCCCCCTCTGCAACGACAGAGTGTGAGACTCGAGTGAGTTGGTCCGACCGCCTGGTTGACTTGGGCGACCGTCTAGGTTGACGTGGGCGACCGCCAGGATTAGTCTTGAGGCTATAGTGTGTGATGTTTTTGGTGCAATCTGCTGAATGTTGGGTTGTAAAATGGGTTGTTTCGAGTGGAAGGAGTGGTCGGATGAGAAAACGGAGGTCGGATTCGTGTTCAGCGTGAAATTCTGCATCGGTAGGGTGAGTTTCAAGGCAATCGGTGAGAAAAAATTTTTCTTCAAAATTTTAACAGAGTTAGAATTTGGGACGTTTTGGTGTGTAGCGCCCAAACGAAGCATCGGATGAGAAAACGGAGGTCGGATTCGGATTCAGCGTGAAATTCTGCATCGGTAGGGTGAGTTTCAAGTCAATCGGAGAGAAAAAATTTTCGCTGACGTCCCCCCCCCTGGACAGCTTGCTTCCAGTGGACGGATTTTGTCGTGCGATAGCTCGTTTGAAAGCTAAGAGTGAGACAAATTCAGTGAAAGAATCGGCTTGTTCCTATCTGTCTTCGTTCAAAAGTTAGAGCGGTTACAAGATTTTATGTCGGAGCTCGCTTACCTGAAAAAATCCTAAGTGTCAGAGTGACTTTGTATGGGTAAAATTTTGAAAATTTTCCAAAGTGTGGAATTTCGACCTGGGACCGTCACCAAAACATTTTTCATCAAATTCTGAAATTTCACTGACGTCCCCCCCCCTCTGGACAGCTTGCTTCGATTTTGGCTTCCAGTGCACGGATTTTGTCGTGCCATAGCTCGTTTGAAAGCTAAGAGTGAGACAAATTCAGTGAAAGAATCGGCTTGTTCCTATCTGTCTTCGTTTAGATGTGAGACGCCATTTAAGATTTTGGGACATTGGCGAAAAACGACAGAGTTAGAATTTGGGACGTTTTGGGCTGTAGCTTCAAAACGAAGCATCGGATTGGAAAACGGATTTCAGATTTGGAATCAGCTTGATGTTATTGTCCAATGAGGATCATCATCCAATGAGAATCAAGCATTTCTTTATAAATAGCGAGCCTTCCACAGTGAGAATCATTCCATCGTTGAATCACACGAGTGACGGACGCACATTTTCTCTCTCTCTAGTTCCCTGTTCTATTATCCAACTAAAATGGTAAGTCGCTACTTCCCTCCCTCTCCTCCCTTGAACGTAAACTTAATACAATCTTTTTTCATTTTCAGGCATCTACTCCATCTGCTGCACTAGTAGGACAAAATGGCGGTCAAACGTTACAAGGTTCGCTACGGTCAGATCATCTACAACTGAGGCCAGTGGAAGAAACATCCAAGGTACATAATCCTACACCGCTACAGCGTAAATTTAAACAAGCCTTGCGTTATGATGATCATAGCGTAGTACTCCAAACGGGAATGCTCCCTTCCACGGATGTCAAGATAATGCACAATCAGTATGGGGACTACATACTGATCCCCGTGAGTCCGTACATTCGCCACCAACTTGATATTATTGAGGAGTACGTGACATTAAATATGGACATTCCTACTCCTCTTGCTCAAGAGTGGAAGGCGAGAGATGACAAGGATACTCCCTATAGAAAGATTTGGGATGGTAATCACATTTGCCTACCGGTATCACATTGGTGTACTTACTATAAGAAGGAGGGAGATCATTCAATACCCATCAGATGTGATGATCTCGGAGAAGGTACTTGGGATATCCTTTTCAAAGTGAATGGGCTATATTATGGTCGACACAAGGATAATAAAATAGCCTCTCTCTCCATGCATATGGAATCCATCCTATATATTCCGAAACCACCCAACGTGGACGACATAATTGATCAAATCCTTAACAGCAGTGGTACGAAGCGCAAGTCGGAGAAGAATGCTACATCAAAACGCAAATCAAAGAAGGAGAATTACTAGTCCTTTCCTAACTCTACCCTATGACAATTCGCTTATGTGCTTTGAGTGTCGTAGACGTGGTCTTATTAGATACATTTTACTTCTTCGTTGCCATCATATCATTTGTGTATTTTGTCGTGAAAAGCATCGTTGTAATTCTTCATTTTGTAATATGTTATAGAACGCTTCCTTAGATGTGTAAATTTCCGTTTTAGGCTTCTATCATCATTTTTATGGATTGTGAGGGTGAACCTGTACAGGAGCTCAGTGCTATTGCTATGAACAATTGGACATATCAGATTGTTAGTGTCTATCATCAACATGCCAACTGCGATCCCAATGTTGATCAATGGGCGAGAAAACACATTCATGGACTTAATCTGAAATATTTGCAAGACTATGGCTTTTCTTGTGAAAGTGCTCTTCTTATTGACATTAAACGATGGTTAGCTGCTTTCAATGTTATACGCATCTTTTGTAATAATCCTGGTAAGGAGAGGAAAGTATTTCCCAATCTAATCATTGATGATATTTTGCTCCCGCCTTGGGATAGTAGAGTGAATCAACATTATCATGAAGTCACGAAACGTTTTAAGGATTTGTGTGTTCCTATTTTGTCTGTTCGTTGTAGTAGCTACGTTCATAACCAATGCTTCTTTCCTCCTTACCTCAACACTGCCAAAGTCCTGTATGGTTGTCATTGCTCGCTGTATGATAGTTATCAGCTGTATCTATTTTATCTCTTTCAAACCATTGATTTATAATGCATGCTTGTTACCGTTATTCAATAAATGTTACTATGAGAAGAGTTGTTGTTTTCATGCAATGGATGGGATAGATAAAGGGCGATCATGTCTTTCTCAAACGACTGCGGAACATTACGTTTTCATAGGCAAAGTTTAAAAGGAGCTGTTCAAGATTATGTGATAAAATTTCATAAAGATGAGACCGACATCGAAGCAGTGGTCGATGATGCTAGCACTCTATTTCTAGAGTTAATGAATACATTCTCTGATAGCATTATCATGGCGCGATTAGTTGCGAAAATTAAGTTTAGTCATTTTGGAAAGGAAGAGGTGGAAAGTCGCTCTTTCCATTTTGCTTCTTATTCAATGGAAGTGGTAGATCACCCCCAAGAATTTTTTAAAAGACATATGATAAAAATTGCTGAACGTCTTAACGCATTTAACCATCATGGTAGCAGTCTAGTGATTGAAGCGATTTCAGATATTCACATTCAACTTTCCATAAAGAAAAATTGAAAATGCAGTAGTACTTGATTGTAGCACAACTGGTTTTCGAGCTATGTCTGCTCACTCTCGAAGTATATTCCTTCTGTACATGCGTCTATTATTTAGAAAAGGCTAGCAAATTCATATCTTCAAAAAGACTTGCTATAGACATCAGTAACGGTGAAACTATGTGTTGCGATGTATGTAAGCGAAAGGATGGAAATGAAAAGCGCATCTTCAAGAGATGTAAGCATGCTTTTTGTCAACGCTGTTTCATACGTAATTGTATTCAACTTTGCCAATGTAACCACTGTGATATTGCTCATTTCGAGTGTCACTTATGTCGCAATAGTTAGTACCTATGCAAATGTGGTAAAGATAGGTTTTAGCAAAGACTAACACGGAAAATGGCGAAACGTAAAAGTCAAAAGTTTTCTTCAGCCATTCAAGCTCTCCGACGAATGAAAGCAAATCAGCGATACAATGCTATACGACATGCTAACGATAAATTCATTTGTGAAATTATTTCTCATGTGAGGAAGTTGAGGACGAAGAAATTAGCGCCAAAACAACGAAAGTTACTTAAGCGATATGCTACGAAATTGCGTTTCATCTCCAATCCTAAAGTCACCCTTCAAAGAAAGAGGAAAACTCTAACACAAAAGGGCGGTTTCCTTTCAGCAATACTTCCAATGATAGCTCCTGCCGTGGGCAACCTATTGGGTAATATCTTTGGCTCTAAGCGTTAATTATGCAAATGTTGAATCTCAAAGTGATAAAATGGATTTCAGACTTCAATGTGATAAAGTTCTGACTGTATCAGGTCCATCTCATGCAGGTAAAACTGTTTTCACGCTGAATTTATTGGATAAAAGAAGGGAGTTGTTTAAGGAACCTATCAATCGAGTGATTTGGTGTTATGGTATTTATCAACCGTCGCTGTTTCAGGAATTGCAAAGTCGCAACTTTATTCGACATGAAGGAATTATTCCAGTGGATAAACTTCAGTCTAATGATGTTGTTGTATTGGATGATTTATTAAAAGAAAGTAAGAATTCAAAAGATGTTACAGATATGTTCACTCGCGCAGCACACCATAAAAGGTGTTTTATCATCTATATTACACAAAATTTGTTTCCTGATGGAAAAGAAGCTCGTACACGAAACCTGAATACACACTATTATGCTATTTTCAAGAATCCGCGAGATAAAAGTCAATTTGAAATTTTAGCGCGACAAGTTGCACCCAGAGGATCAAAAGCCTTAATTGAAATTTTTCAAGCAGCTACTGAAAAACCATACGGTTACTTATTCATTGACTTTACGCAAGAGTGTCCGGAAGAATTTAGATTTCGAAGTGATATTTTGAAAACTCCCATGATTATCTACAAACTATGAGTTCTTATTCTCGCATGATTGGTATTCCTCAGGATGAATATGTACAATTGACTGCCATGCAGCAAGTAAAGCAACCTCTTGCAAATCAAATGTATAGGAAAGAAATAGATTATCAGCAAAATGTTCACATCAAAGATCCACATCGTGCTGTATTATTACAATCGGAAACTGTTGAGCAATTGAAAAACTTGAAGAATAAGATGCGTGACTCTGTATCGACTGCTACACCTTTAGCATCTCGCGCACATGCCATATCTCTTTTCAACAGTATTGAGCCCCATCTCAATGTAAATGATAGAGGAGAAATCATTACAGATGAAAATAAAGTGATTGATGCTTCACGTTATGAAGACTTGATTCAGTATGCGACACGTAGAAAGCGCCGTCAGGGCTATGTTCCACCTGGTTGGTCATACTTTCTTAAACTATTGAAAAAGCATAATGTGCCAAAATTTGCTTTAAATAATGAGACATTGAAAGAACTTGATTCAACAGTGGCTACTACTCCAATGCCTCAGACGATGAAAATGCCAACAAATTGGTTTAAGGCGTCACCTGCTACATCCCCTCCCACACTCACTAAGCAAACAAGAGGAAGAACTCGACGTAGATCTACATCGCCACTAAAACTGGTAAAAGGAAAACGTAAAACAGCTCCTCCCAGAAAATACATGTTCTCAGACTATTAATATGAAGCAGATGTGTTGCTTGCCATGTAATGAGCCGCCAGAGGTGAATGTCGTTGTCACTTGCACTTGCTGCGCCAGCTCTCATAATGAAACCCCTAAGCAATGTGAACACGATCGCAAAACCGCTAAAGCTAAATGCTGCAGTTGTTGTAAATGTAGAAAGGCAAGAAAACAAAAAGATGAGAAGGAGGAAAAAGAGTCAGCCGTCATCGACTGAACGTTTGAAGTCAATCTATTATGATGTAAAACATCCGGCAGGATTTGCATCTATCAAGAAATTATCAAAAGCGAGTGGTCTTCCACAATCACAAGTGAAACGATGGTTAAAGGGTCAGGCTACCTATACACTCCACAAACAAGCGAAAAAGAAGTACCGCACCCGCCATTATATTGTTCATGACATCGATGAACAGTGGCAAGCAGATTTGTGTGATGTTGCCTCCATTTCAAAACATAACTCGGGCAATAATTTTATTTTAACCGTCATTGATATTTTCTCGCGTTATGCGTGGGCTCAACCTTTAAAAACTAAAGAAGGGAAAGGAGTAGCAAAAGCATTCCAAACAATTTTTCGAGAAGGTCGCATTCCAAAAAGAATTCAGAGTGATCAAGGAAAAGAGTTTGAAAATCAGCATGTGACAAGATTATTTGAGAGGCATGACATTGAGTTGTTTAGTGTAAAGAGCGCTTATAAAGCTGCACTCGTTGAACGTTTTAATCGCACATTAAAAAATCGCTTGTGGCGACATTTTACTGCCAACTTGACACAAAATTGGACAAAGGTTCTACAAGATACACTCCATGCCTACAATCACTCTATCCATCGTTCTATTGGACTCAGACCAGTAGATGTAAATGCTGACAATGTAGATAAAGTGCGCGAATCATTCCAACGTAAACGCACTCATGTGAAAAGTGATGTGAAAATTGGCGATAAAGTTCGTATCTCAAAAGTGAAAAGTGTTTTTGCTAAAGGGTACCTCCCGAATTGGACAGAGGAGGTATTTACAGTATCAAGGATTAATCAAAAAGACTCTCCGACCACCTACAAGTTGAAAGATTACGATAATGAAGAAATTGAGGGTAGCTTTTACCGCGATGAGATTGAGGTAGTCACTGAAAGTGAAACATATTTGGTAGAGAAAATCATTCGATGTAAAAAAACGGCAAGGTGAAGAATGGTGTCTTGTTAAATGGACTGGTTATCCTTCAAGTATGAACTCTTGGATGCGCCGTGCCGACATCTTTCATCTAAGTGATCGACAGTGATTCATGCAAAGTTGTGACTAACAATGTTTAGGGTTTGAGCTATGAATCCAACTGCCTCATTTTATTCACGACCCTCCTACGTAAGTGGTGGAGGACAAATTTACATCGGTGCTCGCCGCCAACGTGGAGGTAGCATACTTGGTGCACTGAAATCTGTTGTAGCACCTCTCATATCCAATGTCGGTAGATCTTTAAAACGAAATGTTTTAAGTAATGCCGTTGGCTTTGCTGGTGATGTTGCTAGTGATCTTTCCAGAGGTAGAAGTTTTAAGAGCAGTTTGTTGAATCGTGGGAAGGAACGCGGTTTAAAAACATTGAAGCAGACCATTGCTGGTGTTACTCAAGGAAAGAAATCACCTAAACGAATGAAAAAAGGAAGGAGGAAACATCGCGGAGCTGGTAAGGTGCGATCTTCAGTCAAAAGGCATTCACGCAAACGTCGTAGAGGCTCTAATCATTCATCAGGCGCTAAAC
Organism: Prostheceraeus crozeri; assembly: GCA_907163375.1. Classification (NCBI taxonomy): domain Eukaryota; kingdom Metazoa; phylum Platyhelminthes; order Polycladida; family Euryleptidae; genus Prostheceraeus; species Prostheceraeus crozeri. The sequence continues at coordinate 18,295 of CAJQUW010004727.1, read as the reverse complement.
GACGACGCTGCTATAACTTCTAATCATGGAGTGTAAAACTTCCGGTTTTTGTTTGTTTGATCAACAAGCCATACAGACAGATATTCTTAGTTCAAGTATTGTAGATTATCATCCTCGAACAGCTGAGAATGCTGGCTCCATTGAATTTGTTATTCCTGGTGGTAGTGATGACTACATAGATTTAAGTTATGCGATGCTTGATTTGAGGTTTAGAATTCAGCAAGCAGATGGAACTGCTATTGACGATGCACATAAAGTTGGACTGAACAATTTACCATTGACTACATTACTTCGCGATGTTTCTCTAACGATTGGAGAGCAGCAGGTGGAAGGTGGTCAAAGCGATTATCCCTATAAATCATATTTCAATCATGTATCACAGTTTCATCCAGCAGCACAAAAAAGTCATATGGAAGCCATGGGATGGTACAGAGATGAAGCAGGAAAATTTGATGTTGAAACAAACAGTGGCTTTGTAAAGCGATCTGCTATGATTAAAGATAGTAGAGTATGTCAGCTATATGGTCCGCTGAATTTAGACTTCTTTAGACAGTCAAAGTTTTTACTGTGTAATACCAGCATGCGACTCAAGCTGACATTGAATAAGCCTGAATTTGCGCTGAATGCATTTGCTAAAGTTGACAATTTTAGAATTCATGTGGAAGATATTGCACTTTACATTCGTCGAGTAGTACCGAATCCAAGTGTCATTAGAGGGCATGCTGAAGGCCTTACCGCCAAAATGCCATTTACCCCATTCAGCATACAAAGCTTCTCACCTTTACAATTCCGAAAGATCAAAAGAGTTTCATGAAAGATGGCCTCTTTCCATCGGAAGCACCGAAGCTCCTCATGGTGGCAATGGTTGAAAATGATGCATTTAATGGTAATATAAAGAAGAATCCTTTCAATTTTAAACACAATCAGTTAAGTGAAATTGCTTTACGTGTTAATGGTGTGAGTCATCCTGGTCCACCCTACAAACCAGATTTTGCTTCGGATCAATTTATGCGCAGTTATGTTGATTTTATGGATGTCTTTGGCTTTTACAATACGGATGACACCAACGGACTGACTATGAAAGAGTTTAAGAGTGGATATACTATTTATGCATTTGATTTGACTGCTGACAGCGATATTAGTGCACCCTATCGTCAAGCGAACGTGCCTCATAATATTCGTTTGGATTTGACGTTCAAAAGAACACTACCTGAGACGATCAATGTATTAATTTATGCAGTCTTCGATTCAAATATTGAAATTACAAAGTATCGTGACGTGATTCTTCAGTATAATCGTTAATGAGTTGGTTGACTGCTGACGATATTAAGACTAAAGTGCAGCGTAATGCAGACGAAGCGACGTTGAAAGCTTTCGATAATGTCTATTCACTCGATACCTTACCACCTGCAGTAAATCACTATCCCATCTTTATTGTGCTAAACACTCATTCGCAGAATTTAGGCGGTGAGCATTGGAAAGCGATCTTTATTGGAGAAGACCGACGTGGTGAACTATTTGACTCTCTTGCTCAACCTCCAAATATACCAACACAGCAGTGGTTGAGAAAACATACGCGTCAATATCAGCGAAATGAACGCATACTACAACATCCACTTTCATCAACGTGTGGTGCTTTTGTACTGTACTTCATCTTAAGACGTTTACATGTATCTCGATTTGCATCTGTTATTCAAAACTTATCATGTAATCCATCCTCTAATGAAAAAATGATTTGTAAGTTCTATCATGATTTGAAATAAAAACATCATGTTGGAAAAAATTGTTTTTTATTTTACAATCCGCTGGGTACGTACATACTCAATGAGATAGTCTAGGATCACATTTGCTTGTACATGAGATTTTAGTCCAGTAATGATCACTTTACTATTATGAAAGATTGCCACATGCACAGGTAACCAACAACTAATGAGAGCTGCAGGAAAAAGTTCGGGTTCATAACACAAACTGTAACTGCTGGTACGAATCTTCAAAAATGATAGACTGTCACTCAATTGAGTAGAGATCACCATATTGTCCACAGTCAGATTCGACATCACACACCTCTCCCTCTTCCATATCCGACGTAGTAGTCTTTGTAGCTCTAAGCGCATTGACTACGCCGATGAATGAGAAAGGGCGCCGAGAATCTGTACAGTCCCATTTGGGAAGAGTTGAAGATTCCGTGAGTTGTTCATCTTCACCACTAACATTTGAGGACGGCCCGGGTAATACTTGCTGTTTGGAAGCTGTTGGTGTAATGTTGTGAGATCGATTTTGGTGTAGAGTCTGAAGCGACGGAGAATGTTGACGATGGTGTAGCGATGGCGCTTCATGATGAAAGAATGAGTAAATTGAGCGATGTACCTTCCTTTTATACTTTTCCCAACTACCTTGATGAAATGTGAAGTTAGTATGAAGTTGGGAATGATAGAGTTGAATTCGCCGATTGTTGACGCGCAACCAGATGCGATTTCCAATACGTGAATGTCTTTTCATATAGAAGTATTTCAAGTCCTTCATGATATGATGTAGAGATTGAAAATGACGATAAGATAAAGCAAACTCTCTTCTCACATTTCCAGTTGAATCTTTGAAATAGACGTTTCGATCATGATCCGTTTCAATACGTTGTAGGGAATCTAATTTCCAACTCATGATGTGTGGTAGTCATGTCTGATTAAGATTTGCATAGTAGGGCGATGAACTCACGACGAATAAATGTCATGATGGAGCGATGTATATATCTTCTATACTTCTCCCAATTGTATTTGCGAAATGAGAAACAGTTTGCGGAATGAGAATGGTAGATTTGAATTTCATTTCTGTAATGTTGAAGCCAAACTTGATCACCCAAGGAGATGAATCTTAATGTTTCAAAATATTCCAAATCCCTCATGATATCATTGAGGTTGACAAATTGTCGCCATGTTAATGTAATTCCTCTTGATGTATGACCATGAGAATTTTTGAAATGTACGTTTCCATCACGATCAACTCTGATATATTGTAGAGAGTCCAAAATCCAAGTCTTCATGATGTTATGCAAAGTTGCAGATTAGCAATATAAAAATGTCGTTTTATCATATTTTGCTTAGCAATGCGGCTACAAAGAGATTTACTAGTAATCGAGCTGCACTCTTTTCTACTCCCATTGATCATGTACAACAGCTAAATGGAAATTGGGAAGTGGGTGTCACTCAACTTGTTTATAGCAATTGTGTCTATACTTTTGATCATGAGGTGATGACTATTAATATGAGGCGTACAGCTGCTTACCAATGTGAAAAGGGGTGCCGAGTATACATTCCACAGTGGTCAAAGAAAGATCTCTTATCATGTAAAAAGTTTATATATGATTTCTTGAATAAAGCGTGTAAACATATTGTCCAATTTACTCCGCACAATGATGATTATAATTATGTACATCATGTAGTTGAGAAAGATTGGATTGTTGGTTTAAGTCCAAGTTTAAGAAATGATTTAGGCTACCTCGCTAGCGCCTTAACAAGCTATGATAATTTTAACGTTAATTACCACATAAGTGCTCATAAACAGTTAATATATCGAGAGGAAGCTTATTATGTAGATCTTATTCCAAGAAATGAGAAGACGTTGGTGAAGAAGATTGTGATTAAGCCAAGAAAGACAAACATGACTCCTGAAACATTATTGAAGAAATTTAATTATCTCCTTCGAGTTGATGGTAAACAAGTGGCAACATTGACTTATATCAAATCATCTAATCATATTACAATAAGCAAATTAAATGATGATGATCTAGTATTAGTTTGTTCAAAAGATTTTCATCAGTTCTTACGACATCGTTCTGCAGCTGTTCATGGAAAATCTGATATGCAACATTTACCATGTGAAAGGCCAAATCAATTTGATACAGAATGGGCCGTATCTTTATACAGAAAGTGTGTAGAGCCTTTTGGTGGTTTCTTACATGAAACAAGAGTGTTGATGCCTCGCATTATTACTTCGGTTAAATTGGTTGTAGATTATTTAAATGAAGTGATTAATGAGCAACATATTTCATTTTCTGAAAAAGAAGGTACTTTGTCTCTCACTATAAATGGAAAAGGTATTGAACTAATTATGGATAAAACTCTAATGGACATTTTGGGTTTTGACCAAAATATCTTTAAAAGTGGTACTGTAACCAAAGCTAGCGCAGACATGTCGCTATCGCGTCGTATTAACTATTTTCAGATATATTCCAATATTGGTGAAGATGTACGTGTGGGAGATGTTGAAGCTCCATTGCTAGCAATGATACCATACCAGCCAAAGAGCTGCAGTATTTTATCTGAGCATACTTTCAAGAAAGTGCATTATACAAAGCTGAAATCAAACTACATCCCACAAATTGATATTGCCATTTATGACGATGCTGGTGCGTTGATTCCTTTTCATAAAGATGCTGTGACAAGTATCACACTCCATTTCCGAATGAAGAGTTAATGCAAACGTATGCTAATATATTTTTTCCAATGTGAATAATATGGAAAGTGAAAATAAGGACTCGTTTCTAATCTACTTGCCCAGTAATGCTTCTATGAATAAATTTCCCAAAAATAAACCATCAGACTATCGAGTAGAATTAAATCGGCCACTGCATTTAGAAGGTGAATGGGAGGTTGGCGTTTCTAGTATTTGCTATGATAGCAATATTCAGAATGTGAATGATTTGGAAGAAATGATATTGACTCCTCGCACCCATGATGGAATAACGATGAATAATGCATTTCAGTTCCCATACAATTTAACATCAGATGGAAAGTGGAACTATGAATGGATTCAGATAAAATCAGATTCTTATGTGCCATTTGGGAATGAGAAAATTATTAAGGCATTCAACAGTGGTAATACTTCCATCATGAAGAATAAAAATCAGAAAGCTTATGAGTTTACTATCTATCATTGGAGTGGGAGACAGTTCCTCCGCTTTCATTCTTTTACTAAAGGTCTTACGCTGAGGTTGGATAGTGAATTCTATCCGCATCTCGGTTTTGGTCATGGACTACATCTAACGTCAATTGCTACTGCAAATGTTAGAAAAGTTTATTCAAATCGAATCAACAAATTTCATTATAGATTTAAAATATTTGATGAAGATGTTGTAGAATGCGAAGAACGCATCATTTTGAAAAAGCGTGGTGTTCAACCTTTATCACTTATTGAGTTAGTAAAACGATGGAATGAGACTGTGGGTAAGAAGTATGGAGAGAAAATTATGGCGGACAAAAATAAGTTGGTCATTCAGAAATATAATGACAAACTTACAGTTTATTTCTCTCCAACCTTGCGTCATTTTGTAAGACATTATACACCTATTATTGGAAGCGGTGTGGTGTATGCTTCTCATGAATATCACACTAAAGCTGATTCAGTTAATGATGAATGGTGGGTGGACATCTATGGCGATCGCATCAAGAAAATTTACCAGTCTTATGAAGAATCTAAAGTTGCTATCAATATAATGCCGCGTCTATATCATACAGTTGAAAGCTTCATTCATGTAGTAAATCCTTATATACAACAGAAGTTGAAGCATGTGATGAAAAGTAAATATGATGTAAAGACACACCACATTTCGTTTTCAATTGAAAATCAACGCGTTGTTCTGAAACTGGGTGATGACATTCAATGTCAATTGAGTAAAAATTTGAAAAAACTCTTTGGTTTTTCAATGCTACAAACTGTGTTTGCTGCTGCGCATACGATTGGTATAGAAACACCAATGACACTTGATAAACATGAACAGCACCTTTACATTCAAAGTGATTTGATTCTACCTATTTCTGTTGGTGAGAAAAAAGAATACATTTTACGCGATTTCATTCATGATAAAGACGCTTCATATGGAATAGTCGAGAAGATGTTTGAATCTATTTTCTATCATCCCGTCGTCAAACAAACTATACCCTCTATTGCTATCAAAATTACCAATGGTTTACAAGAGTGCATCCACGTGAAAGATACTAAATCCCTCATAACGTTAGTGTTTCGGAAAACAAAGTGAAGTCTTTATACAACATTTATTGAAATATGTACATGAATGTGAAGCAATAGACTTTATACAACATCCACTGAAAATATATACATGAGCGCACTTCAATAAACATTGCTATATACAAAAAGTCTTTTTACTTCGTGAAGGGTGGAAATATACAGGGATAGGAAAAATGTCTTTCAATGGAAAAGTCATCACATGGGGAATGTACAGATGTGGACACATATTCACAAGGAAGAAACGATCTCATACGATACATAAAACAACAATGTTTATCTACAGAAAGCAACATCAAAATACTGAGTTAAAGTTGATTATGTCAATACATCTCCTGAATGTGGTAGCGTGAGTTTTATTCTTTTGGGTGGAGGTATGTTTGTATCAGGATGTCCATGTGGAAGAGATGTGTTATGTCCTATCCAACACCTCTTATCCTCCCATGCTGAAAGCGCTCGTTTCTTAAATGTGTACGTTTTCACAGTATGAATTTGTGATTTTAAGATTGTCATATTGACAAACGTTATATTTTTATTTTTATAGGCCTTCTTATAGGACCGATGTTTCATTTTTTGGACAATTGATTTTGATATTCCTTTAGCACGCTTAATACTATCTGCACATTCTTTTAATTTCATGGAATACATTTTAGGGCGGAGGAGAATCATTTCATCTATTTCCTTTCCTGCTGTTTCATCCTTAAAACAACCAAGTTTGGCTTTATTCTGTATGGAAAAGAGTGGATGAGCGGGATTGTAGTTAGATGTGTCGAAATATTTTTCTAATGACTTAGGTACTTCATTAAAATTTAAATCTTTTTGAGTGGTAATTCCTAAAAAGAAACTATCTGTATCACCACCCAGCAAGCGAACCTCTTTTACGAGAGGGCATGGTTTTAATATTTTGTAGAAGAGTTGATACATTTCAAGCTTGGAATAATCTAAAACGGCTTGCCCAATATAGATGGGTTTGCACAACTCAACTTCTGATTTAATCATTTTAACACCTACAAGATCCTCATCGATGATGTCTCTATCAATGAAAAGAGGTGATGAGGTCAATTTGTGATATTTTTGTTCATCAACGACTAGTTTGTAATTCATACGTTTTCTAACATCCTCCATGGTCTTTCCGAATAGACTGTTATTCTTATATTTATAAAAATCCTTTTCAAAATTATTTTGGGCGAGTGCACGTTTTTGACTGTTACTATCTATGTAGGGTTTGAGGAAGGCTTTCTGTCTAAATTTGATAATGCGGTGAACTGACTTTAGAAGCATGCCCATTTCTAAATAGAATTTTAATATGCAGAAGTGTACGAGATAATTTTTCTTATCATATTGGGTGAGTAAAAGTTTGCGGCATGGTTTGTACCTTGGCTGTCCACACTCTGTTAAGTTATTATGAAATTGTGACATGAATGGTGAAAACATATCTTCAGTCACTTCGCCAGATTCAGGTGCGAGTGGGAAATCAGCAGTTTTATTTTTAATACTATTTGGATAAATCAAATCCACTTCAAAATAATATCCCCAATCACCTTCATCTGGAATATTCAGTATGTTTGAAGGGTTGGAGTAATACTCAAGCTCATTTTGATTTAACCAACTAAACTCGGAATGAGGTAGTGGTTTAGACAGTGAACTGCCATATAAATTATTTTGGTCATAGTACTTTAGGTGGATATGATCATCACCTACTGTTTCAGATTTTATATGATGTTTATTTACAAATGTGAGACCACCGCGTATTCCGCGCTCAAATATATTATACATCTCCGGGTCTTGTAAGAGATGAATGGTCTCACCAGTCATTTTAAAGGCTGATTTAAAGGACATGGCTGGTAGACTGACAAAGTGGACAGGATCTAATTTGTCTTCTTCTAATGCCACTCGTCGAAACTCCTGAAAGACATCAGCCAGCAAAATGACATCTAATTCTAAGTAAGCGATCATATAATCGCCAAACGTTTTACAATTAAATTTTAACCATGCCTCTTGAGCATGTTCATAGTCCTCTACTGGACAATCTTCACCGTCAAATCGTTTTTGAATTTGTCAATGGAAGGAAGGGTTGTTTCATTTAGTTTAGACATTGAGCTAAAATACGCATAAGGAAAGACTCCTTTGCGAGTGATTATTTCATCCGTTAAGTTTGGATAGTGTTTCTTCAAAGTTTGACTATGGGGAAGAAACTTGAGATTACGAACGAGAGAAGCTAGTGACGCTGACATGAATTGAAATGAATCTAAAAATTTTATTTCGAAGAAGACTGTCTTATTTTCTTTATTTTTATCTACTGGTACTTTTGCTGTCATTGCCATGAATTTTTCTCTCGTTTGTGCTATTACATTAAACTGCCACGATTTCATCTGGCTCAACCCTCCTTTTATGAGCATATGACTGTCATAGCCCTTAAAGTTATGAAAAATGACGGGTAGTACACGACGTCTCAACCTAAGTGAAAAGTTACATTTGGAGCAGAGTGCGTTTCTAAATTTACCAGTGATGTGATCATGATCACGCACTTTCTTAATTTTATCGTCATCAAACGTTTTATGACATTTAGGACAGGATGTGCAACTTTCAAATTTTTGTTTGTCTTCATCTGACATATGTAGTGACTTACGCTGCAATTGGGAATCATATGATTGTTGAAATTTAGCAGCTTTATCGAGAAATTCTAGAAATTTTGAAATGCAATCTTCACCTTGCCAAGTATGCATTTTGTTTTGTCTATTCCTAAAGTGGTCATGCCATACTTCATAGCAGGATATGGCTGCTGGCTTGTGGATGATATCATCAATGTAGCATTCTATGTCTGCGTAAATGACACGCAGGGGACTTAATTCGTCACCATTATCCCTATGTGAAAATATTTTATCTTTGGGCATGCGTTCCATTTGTAATTTACCTCGCTTGCACCATTCATAGTGAGTTTCAAATTTATCTTTACTCCAAAATGAGCGGATGCAGCGGTCGCATACAAAATGTTCACCTCTTTTAGAGTGCCCCAAGTGAGTGTACAAGCGAGAGATTTTGGGAATACCACAGTAGTGCCATTCCTCGCTATCATCTTGTTTTACTAATAAGAGGTTGACTACACGTTCATAACAAGTTGAACGTGAATTATAGCGAGCACCCTTCAACCCCTTCTCCCACACGTGAACGACAATTTTAATCTTATTATGTTTTTCGAACGTTTCTACATCTTTGATTTTCATGTTGTTACTATCACAACCTTCAAAGTCTAGTTCATCCTCCCACTGTCTATAGCTATAGGTATGATTTCGATTCGCGTTGATATCATTATAGTGAAGGATGGATAGGACTGCATATTTGAAACACTGTGATTTACAATCGACATTGATGACAGCTTTCTTATTATACAACGTTTTTGGTAGTCTAAATGTACCTCGAGCTGCATGACTTTCTAATAGGGAAATTTTGAATATGGCTGAGTCCACGCCATCAAAAATGAGAGCGCTGTCGCGTTGATTGAATTTATCTACATTTGATTTTAAACATTGAATGTGAAAATTTAGCCAAGACTCGCAGTCTACAACTTCGGTTGCGGAAGAGGAAGGAACATGAAACTGTATTCTCTCCGTCACTTGACCCGTTTGAAAATCTATCTTAATATATTTTAGTTTGAGGTAGATGAGCGCCTTCATTCTAAAATTGTCTAAATTGTTGAAGAGCGCTTCGATTATGTTAGAATTTTGAAGGAGCCACTCAGGAAAATCTACTATTTGAGTATTGGACTCCATGCAGTAGTCGCGTACTAAATTATTGTGTGAAACATTAATGAGGGAGATGGTAGAGGTACCGTTGGTGTAGTGATCATTTGCATGCGTGTGTTGAAGTCTGTGCGAAGATCGCTGAAAGTGACTATCAAAAGAAAGAGGGCACAAATCGCAAGGAAAGGAGATGTCATCGTCAGAATCAACTTCACCTCCGGAGATTGACGCCGCTTTGCGTTGACACACACGTTGTTTGATGTGTCGAAGGAGACTGTGCTTCCTTGTAAACATATGTCCGCAGTCGGCACATTCCCACTCGCTGCCTTGCCGCGAGAGTCCTGAGCTGGAACTCACATCACCTGAAAGAGAAATCATTCTTTCATCTCTGTTCAAGCCTCAGTGTAGTGTTACAACCTACCTTGACTCAATAACTCTAAACTTTCCTCGAGAAGAGAGGGCGTTGGTGATGAAGTTGATGCCTGAAATTGAGGAAGATGCTATTAGTCACACGTTTGAGGGAGATGAGAGAGGAAATTTTCAACTTACCATTTCAACGAAATCAAGTTTAAGGTTGATACTTCTACAAGATAGAGACTTCACTCAAATTTGGAATTCACGAGATAGCAGTTCACTTGTACACCTCAAATAATAGTCAAAGAGAGAGATCGTGCGTTCGTCACTTGTATGATTCACAGATTAAATGAAATGACCTGAATGTCACTTTGCTTATATACTTTCATCCTCTTCATTCATTGGATGTTCATTCTGATTGGCTGCTTGTGTATACTTAAGAATTAGAAAAATGTTAAAGTTATCATTATTCAAAGTCAGCATTTCAAAGACAACATGACAAGTCCTCCAACAACACCAAATACCGCATTGGAGTTCTCCTCTCCATGTACATCAGCAAAGGTGCTCGTTACACCAAATGCACCAAGAAAGGCGAAGGTGGAGAAGACATACAATCTCGACAATATACGAAAGTTATCATTATTGGAGGACGATGAAGAGGAGTTGCCCGACCTAGCAGGCATACGGTGGAAATATTTACAATATGATGCCGAAGGGGTGATGGAGATGACCAGCAAGTCGCACTTACATCAAATATGGGAGTGGTACACCCCTAACTCCCAACCGCGAACCGTGGCGGAGTGGGCGTACATTGAGAAAGTGAGGGACGCTGCAGAAGAACGTTTAAAGCAGCTCAACTGTTTTTGTAATCTATGTGAAGCCAGACTCTGGGACGATATTGACGATGAAGACCTTTTGAAATACATGCCATAATAAATGTTTATTTCGTATTATCTTTGCTTTCATACTGACTTACTTGAATGGGGTTTTAGTGAATAATTTAACCATGTATACTTTTTCATTTGGAAATAGTAGCACGCTTAGTTTAACTTGTAAATCTTATAACATTTCATATGGGTGATAATGGTAGATGAAATAGTGTCAAATAAATTAAGATAGCTTACACTTCTGATACAGGGATAGCAATCGACTGCGATCCATGTGTAAAGAGCTTGTTAGACTACGGATGGGCTTAAGTGGATGATTTAACCATGTATACTTTTTCATTTGGAAATAGTAGCACGCTTAGTCTAACTTGTAAATCTTAAAACATTTCATATGGACGATGATGGTAGATAAAATAGTGTCAAATAAATTAAGATAGCTTACACTTCTGATACAGGGATAGCAATCGACTGCGATCCATGTGTAAAGAGCTTGTTAGACTACGGAAGAGAGAAGTGTGTTATGTTGCGTGTGGCGCGTGAGTGTCCTCCCATTTCATTCCATTCATCAATTCGTCTCATTGATAGAGACAGGTAGAACTCATGGTTCTCATAACGTATGCAATGGAAAGTTTTAGGCAACCTTCGACAGTTGGCTAAATGTCGCCCTGACGCGAATGCATACTACGTTGAGACAGAGGCAATCACTTGCAAACATGACGCAGAGAGGTTTAACAAGATTGACCATTGCCGAATGTCCCTTGCGGTATACATAGCTACGGGTTTCACCGCCGCCCTTTACAGGAACGCCCATCGAAAGGAAGTATTACACCGAACTGCATTTGCAACGTTCAAGTTGACTGATAGCAGATTCAACTTAATGATAGTATTCGCCAGTCCGAAGACTGCCCAGGGCAAACCGCGAGGAGGTTCTATCATGTCTTGCCCCATGGTGGCCCTTAAGAGAGCCGATGGTTCGTTCTCGGTGTCAATGGTGTCAATTAAGTTGACTATTGGCTTGAATAGTCAATAGGTATGACGGTTAGGTTCTCGTATACCCTATACCGCCTAAGCCGTGCTGGTGCATCTGGCACCTTTCGGATGCGGGTGGTATTCGGAGTCCACACCTCATCCGTCCAAATGATCTTCTTGATCTTCCCCTTCTTCTCATCCTCTTCATCCCACTCGTCGAGGATGATGAAGTTGGGAATGCCGTTGTCTTCATCAGTGAAGACGGGAATGTTGTCGGCAGATGTCGCTTCCATCGTGACTTCAAATTGAATGAGAAGCGCTACAATCTTCTGGCTTATATAGGGTTTTCAACAATGAATTGCTCAACAGCGAATCAGAATGCTTCAGGGATAGCAATCGACTGCATAATGTTCAAGTTGACTGATAGCAGATTCAACTTAATGATAGTATTCGCCAGTCTGAAGACTGCCCAGGGCAAACCGCGAGGAGGTTCTATCATGTCTTGCCCCATGGTGGCCCTTAAGAGAGCCGATGGTTCATTCTCGGGAGTAACGTCATCTTACACCCTACCAATTCTGCTGAGAGAGTCTTTGACTCTCTCTTTGGTAGCACTGTCGACTTCCACACTGACTGGCACATGGCTAAAAAGTGGAATGTAGCGCCATTCCGTTGGATTGACAGCAGTTGCTGTCATCGGATTGCCAATCCGAGCAAGATTATTAAAAACTCTGTCTTGCTCCTCTAGCCTGACAAACTCCTCAAATAAATTTCGCGGCCTTAACTGCGGTCCGCGAGGAGAGCTGACTTGACTGTTCGGCGTCTGCATGATTGAAATGAAATGAAATGAGAGGCAGTGGTTTATATACCCCTCTAACGCGACGCAACGTTCAAGTTGACTGATAGCAGATTCAACTTAATGATAGTATTCGCCAGTCCGAAGACTGCCCAGGGCAAACCGCGTGGAGGTTCTATCATGTCTTGCCCCTAGGTGGCCCTTAAGAGAGCCGATGGTTCGTTCTCGGAGTAAATTGATGGGGTAGTGAAGGCGGGCAAAGATCTGCAATGAAAATGATATGTATTAGAATAGGATATACTATCTTATTTGCTTTTCACTTACCAAGTTAGTCATCCTTAGGCAGTCTCGCGGGCTTCCTGATTGAAAATTTGTGCAGATGCCCGCGCATTCTTAGTGTGGCGTGGAGGCATTTCTTACTCGGATGACCATTGTAGCATAGTATACTTTCATCGAGACTTTGGTTTACGAGTACTTCGCCGGCCAAATGATTATCCCGAATAGGGATGTGAAATTCAAACAAACGATCCTCATTCACACGTTCCCACTCATCCCTCATGCGCTCCAACTTCTCACACGCCTGCCTCTCATCACCCCGCCGAGCCACAGTCCTCTCCAACTCAACATTCTTCGCTCTCAACACACTCATCTCCTTCCTCATCTCCTCAAACTTCGCCTCTGCATCTCTCATTCTCCTCTCCGCAGCACTCGCCCTCTTCTCACACTCATCATTCTTCTCTTCCAACACTCGCACATTCTCCTTCAACTCTTTCACAACACGCCTCATTCTAATGTTTTCATCCGCCACCTCCTTACACTTCACCTCCTTCATTTTCAGCTCACTCAACTCACTCAACGTTCTCTCATTCACCTTCTTCAAACTTTCATAGCGATCTACCAACAAAGCATGTGCCGCTTGCTGCGACACATGCTTCTTTTCCATGTCCTCATCCACCGCGCCGACTGCTTCCGTACCCCACCACCCTTCACTATTGGGGAAGGTGAGCTCTTCGGGGGGTCGGTGATGACGATGTCTGACACCTCCGATGACGAAGAGCTCAACTTCCTCACACGCTTCCTCACTCGCTCCCTATCCAAATCCACATCATCCTCATCATCACTCTCAAGCACTCTCTTTCGCCCAATCTCACCCTCCAACGACGCAACCGCTCTCGCCAACTCATCATTCTCAACAACATTCTCAACAACATTCTCAACAACATTCTCAACAACATTCTCAGCCTTACCCTCTCGCTCGATCGCCAACATTCGCTCCCTCTCTTCCACAATCAACTGCGTAAATCTCAAATCAGTCACTAAACCACCACTACAGTCAGCATGCACTCTGTAAAAACGCGCCCTCATCCTCATCACCCTTCAGCACTCTACACTTCACGCACGCAACCCTATTCAAGATAATCATGTGGCCGGTGCCCGCCTTCTTGACATGAGCCTTGGCGTCCGCACTGCGATTAACTCGCCCACATGAGCACATTTTGATGTGGTATTTACGATTTTTGTCGTTAGCCATGTTAGATTTATCGTTAGCTGTAAGATAATGAAATTTGTATAAGTTTTGAATCATGTAGTACAGTCATATTCCTAAAGAGTGTAGTGAGTGGCACTCGATCCCGTCGACAGCCCGAAGGCCTTGTACTGATCACTAGGGAAGTGAGAGATCTTCCCCGATACCCGCTCTTTACAGCTGAAGACATCATTGTCACTGCCCCGAAGTGGTAACAGGAACGCCGAGTCAAAGGTAGTGATCAGTAGCTGGGATCTAACCCCTCAAAAGCTGCCTTAGACTTAGTTAAATTTCAAATCTGATAGCAGATTTGAACTCAGCATACTTGAAAACCTTAGTCTATATGTTAAAACTTTGAAAAAACTGAAAATTAAGAATTTTTAAAAAATTCCGCATTTTACTACTCATACTACTTTTAAAAAATTTTATCAGTAGTAAAGACACTATCAAACTCTATCATACAAACTTTGAAGTAGCAAGATAGCTTGCCTACTTCAAAAGATAGAGTCCTTTGCACCCGATATCGGGAGCTCAGAGCGACGACCGTCGCTTACCTCGTCTTTCGATGAAGTGATCAGACTTACGTTGTCGGGGGCCGTTTTATATATGCTCGGAAGAAAACTTAAAATGGCTCTATATCTCCGAAAGTATTCATCGTAGCGACATGCGGTTTGTTGCAAACGATTTGTCTCATCATTCTTTACAATATGACACCTGAACCATTCTCATATGACCATGGGAAGTTTGGTCCGCCAGCACATGTATGTAACATGCCACAAGTGAAAAAATTCCTAAGTGTGAGAGCTCCAGTGTGGTGAAAATTTTGAAAAATTTTAAATATTCCGAATTTCGACCTGGGACCTTTACCAAAACATTTTTCATCAAATTTCACTGACCTCCCCCCGCCCCCCCCTCATTCAACAGAAAATTTGATGAAAAATGTTTTGGTGACGGTCCCAGGTCGAAATTCCACACTTTGGAAAATTTTCAAAATTTTACCCATACAAAGTCACTCTGACACTTAGGATTTTTTCAGGTGAGCGAGCTCCGACCTAAAATCTTGTAACCGCTCTAACTTTTGAACGAAGACAGATAGGAACAAGCCGATTCTTTCACTGAATTTGTCTCACTCTTAGCTTTCAAACGAGCTATTGCACGACAAAATCCGTCCAGTAGAGCCAAGATCGAAGCTAGCTGTCCAGAGAGGGGGGGGAGGGTTCGGACCGCAGCCGGTGTAGGTTTTGTTTGTTAGTGTTGGTCGGCGGTAGTGTTTTGTTTTGTGTTGGTGGTGTGGGGTTTTGATTCGCGTGGTGGTGGTTTGGCGGTATGTTTTATTTTTTGTTTGTTGTTTTTTTTGCGAGATGTTCTAACAGGTTCGTAGGGGACGGGGCAGATCTGTGCTATTTTGGCACACAGTTCATCCTGGTCTCACTTGTTGCTAGCCCGACATAGCATACGGCCGAGGGGGGGACGGGGGGTTTGGGGGGTTGTAGTTTTGGGGGACTCGTCTACACGACCTATGGTCCCTAGTGCACGGGGCGGTAGGAGAGGGGGCGGGCGGGGTCGCGCCCGCCATATGCATATAGTGGGGGCGCGATGTGTTATGCGGTGCCCGTGCCGATAGGACACGGACGTCGGTGCAGGCGGCACTTCATCGTGCGGGACAGTCGCGATTGCGTTCTCTTCTCTATTTTTTTGTAGTCATGTCTCGTCTAGTCTGTCTCAGAAAGCGGGTTTCGAAGGGTTTTTGGTGGTCTGGGGAGCTCGCTCTCCTGGAATAAATCCCTAAGGTGGTCGTGTGAGATCTTGTTGTTTGGGGGTTTGGGGTAGATAATTTTATGTATAATTTCAAAGCTTGGTGTGAATTTCGACGCTGGGACCGCCACCAAACATTTTTCATCAATTTCACTGACTCTCCCCCCGACCGCCGAGCAATCAATCTTCTAATCTTTTGGTTCTAGTAGGACGATTCTGTTCTTACAGCTACTCGTTGATAAGAGAGAGATATATAAACTGCTCGACATCATTTTTGTAGTCGAGTCATCGGACAGCGTTCACATAGTTTGAGAGTGCCGTGCTACGAAGATTCTAGGTCGGTGCTCGCACATCAATTACAATGAAGTAATCTTATTATGGTGTAGTTCAGTCTCCGAGTACTGGGGGCATCTGTGTGTAGCGGGTGTATAAGGTGGAAATTTTTCAATGTGATAGGTGTATGGTCAGTCCTGGGACCGGGACGAGTGCACCTTATACATTTTATGCATCAAATGTTCACTGGACCTCATCCCACCCCCGTCGAGCGCCGCCAATCTTCAAACCTTTGGTTCTAGTGGACGGGATTTTGAGTCGTTTTAATGCTACGCGTTGAAAGAGGAGTTAAACGAGCCTCGAATATCTTGTTTTTGCTTGACGAGGTCATTCGGACCAGCCGTTCAACAAGTTAGTAGCGGTTCATATGGTTGGTGAGGTGCGACGCTAGCTCACACATGATATATTCTCTAAGTGTCGGTAGTGTGGACTTTGTGATGGGTTACATTTAATTTGTTCATTTTGTTTCCTAAAGTTGTTGTTACTTTGTCGTAAGCGTCGTTTGATGACGTCACCAAAATCATTTTGATTTCTTCATGAATTATTTCACATGAAAAACCATCCCCCCATAACACACCTACATCACACACCCAGACACCCCGTCACATGAGCTCTGGTCTTGGAGGTGTATAATCCTGCGACATGAGGTGCGCGCTTGGGTGTGGGAAATGATGAAGACATGGACTGGCTATGGGGCGGGAGGTGACCTATATAACGAAGAATTTGCGTGACTGAGGTCTTAGTCCAACCCCTAAACAAACTGAGAAATAGCGGTGAGAAAAATACACACATTATGTAGGGCGTAAAAGAAAAGATGAAACTTTTGGATTTTGATGTTTTGTGGAATATTTGTTGTGTGAAATCACGGTGGGTTGTTGATTGAGTCGATTGGCGTTAATGACTGTTGATTTGATTTGGTTGACAACTGATGAATGTGAAAAAAAAAAAAAAAACAAAAAAACTTATGGATGTATGATCGTGCGGTTTTTCTGATCTGTTACTTTTATATTTGGATGTGTTGGGGAGGTGGATTTTGGAAATTGAACAAGTATGCAATGATGAATACATTGTTTTTAAACTTGAATGTAAATAAATGAATATTGGTACCACTGTGATCAGTGGAGGGATCGAGAGGATGGTGTCTGTGTGAGCAGGGTGTGGTACGGGTCGTTTCTTTGGCTTTCTATCTGGTCAAACGGATTTTATGGAGGGCCTGCTTGATTGGTTTTTTTGCGCCAATTTTAGAATACAACGCTTAATGCTGTGTTTGCTAATAAGATGGCTGTAAAAACGATGTGAGTCCTTATGTGTATCTTATCAATAAATCCTCCCGTCTAAAAAATGTTGACTAAGAGGCTTTTGCAATTAGTTGGATAGAATAATCGGACATTACCCTCCGACTCTTGTTACTATCTGTTTCGTTCATAAAGTTATTTGAGGCGGGGTTACAAAGTCTTTTAGCGTTGGATGACTCGCTAACCTGCCTAAAAATCTTTATGGTGTCACTGACGCTCGATTTGTTCATGCGGTTAATATTTTGAAAAATTTTCCATATCTGTGGGAAATTTCAGACCTGGAACCGTCTTCTCCAAATAAATTTTTCCATCAAATTTTCTTCGTGAATGAGGGAGGAGGGGGGACGGGGGCGGTGACAGGTTTGTGTTGGCGGGGAGTGTGAGGGAGTGTCAGTGGTGAGGTGAGAAGTGAATGGAAGGTGCTTGGGTGGGTTAAGGAATTGTGATAGTGAGTCATGGAGAGAAAAGGTGGGTTTTGGGGGAGGTCAGTGAAATTTGATGAAAAATGTTTTGGTAAAGGTCCAGGTCGAAATTCGGAAGTTTTAAATTTTTCAAAATTTTCACCACACTGGAGCTCTCACACTTAGGAATTTTTTCACTTGTGGCATGTTACATGGACATGTGCT